>DWDT01005233.1:0-10587 GCA_018245595.1 Microceris scylla
ATACTAACATATTTTTTATTTATAAACCGTTTTTAAATAAAACATATAGTACATGTAACTGAGGCTTACACAATATACAAATGAATACTACACCCACATTGGTTAAGCCATTTGTGAGATTAGCGTGCACAAACGCACAGACAAACACAAAAAAAATCTAAAAATCCTTTGTTCGTATTATATTGCCTTAATTAAGATCCGTAATAATATTTTTCAAAAATATCTTCTTTGTACTGACACCGATACGTTACAATTTTATTATTAGGACCCATAGATTTACACCAGAAAAGAATCCATTTTCGATTTATTCTAGAAAACTTTAGCAGCTTGTGCAAGACGTCGGTTTTGATGAATTGGAATGAAATTTGATACAAAACTGAATTGTACGGAAATCACGATAATTGTACGTGATCGCCACAACTGGCGGGGAGCTGTAAATTTCAGCAACATGTTATGTATGGACTTGTTTTTGTATATTTTCATATGTATTTCAGAAATTCAAAAGGTAACATGTGGTATAGAAAAAATTGTATAACGCATTGGCCCCATGTCACTTTTTCTTCTTTACCTATAGGCCGTATACGTACTAATTTCATAAAATTAAACGGGCAGTGATTCTTCTTCAATGAATACCACAGTGAGAGCCTAGTAGCTAACCGGTATCACCACTACTTTTAAATTGTCTTAAATTTTTCTTACCGTATTACCTCAATACGTTAACGTTATACATAGTAATAAATTATATCTAATAATGTTAACAGTTAACAGTAACCAAACAATTAATTCAAGTGAATGTAATGTAGAGTTTTATTTAGGTTTGTTAAGGATATCTAATGTCTATTTAAATAAGGCTTACTATTTAAACAAAAAACCTATTGGCAATAGTAGTTTAAAACACAAAAGGTTTGAGTCTACTGTCTCTTTATCTCGGCAATTACTTACGGGTAGGTTTTTTATTCCTAAATGGTATAGTTTTGTTCACTGCTTTTGAACTGCAACGCAGTACAAAAACTATAACCGGCGATATTGTGATACTGTGGCAAACCGTCGTAGAGCTTCGTAGAGCTCGATGTAGAGACCATAAGGTGCAAATTTTAATAAAATCATCAAATTACATACGACTACAACTACTACACCATCTCAAGTGGAACAGCGGTGTATGTATGGGAAGATCTACGGATGTACTGGCTTAGGATCATAAATAGCCCCAACTAACATACATTGAAGTAACTTTACGTACACATACTAGTACCTACTCGTAAGCTAACGTTGCGACTTTTAGCAAAGAAAATTTCGTGAGCTCCAAGGGAACTAGTGAAACAAAAATAATCATACATTTTTGATTGTTCTCATTACACAAACAATGCTGAATCTCATTCAAGAATTCTCGTTGAATAAAGAAAAAATACGGAAAACAACGAAAACTCAAGAATTTCTCGCAAAAGACGCTCGACCCGGAAGAGGGAGTCTTACTAATCAATATAATAGAGCCACTATGAGAAAAAATATATATAGGTTCCTATCTACACAGGCGCAACCTCTTCAAGCAAAAATCGACCTCTTCCGAAAGGAATAAGGCTCTAAATAAATAGAAAAGGATCGGCACGAGGCTGCCCTAGTTATAAATAGATTTTCACGAAAAAGAAATGTTACAGGGACTTTGGTGCAAGCTTGGTACAGAGTAGCTAACAACAGAGACGTCTTCATTATGTTAACGTAATTATATATTTAAAATTTTCTCATAAACTGTTCATTGGTAGATAAAGTAAAATGTTTTGTAGAATTCATTCGGGTACAAATGTAAGTCCAATGCTTGTGTTAATATGGAATTATTTATTTTAGGCAGCAATACCATGTTTCATACAGGAAAATACGTGCAAAATAATGACTTAGTTATGCTTATGGTGTGGAAGCGAAAAAAAATTACATGTTTGCATGTAACTATTATCTGCGGTGTTAATTGCGTGCGGGATGGCTATGTGCGGACTGAACAATATGGAATGTCGGTATTATGTATTAATTAGTTATTATTATTATTGTGTGTAATCAAATACTAATTGGAGCGTGTAATAAACAATGTGGATTGGAAGCGAGGACAAATTAATGTTCAGTGGAAGCGTCTTTATGAGCATTGTCCTGTTTGATCGTCTTGTTATTAATATACACGTTCCCTCTCGACCGCGCAGAGGTATACGCGGTAGTGTTATTTCTACAATGAATAATATCATAAACAAGTACAGTGAAATTACCGTTACTGAGTCAAAACTCTAAGTGTATTCGGAAATCAAGAATATAAAACCAGACAAAAAATTCTATTGATTGACATAAATACTTAAACGGACCTGTACATTACATACGGCTCGACATAAATTCATTTTTCATATATTCAGACACGTGTATGGGTTCTCTACTAAAGCATTCACCCAGCGCATGGGGTTCTTCAATATAGCGTAAAAGAAGTTCTATGTCAAAACAGGGAACGTTCTGGCAACTTGTAACACATGCTGATAGGAGAAGATGATGCTTCCCATCTAGATTGGAAGTAAAAAAAACCAAGGCCGAATAATAAATGTTTTTTATATATTTCAAGGCAAAACTTTTGCTGTTTTTAATAATGATTTGTTATTGTTACAGGCGCAAATACTTTAAGGTATTCGTTATGTAGAGCTTATAAAGAACAACACATTCTCAACGACAATTCAGTTAACGAAGTGTGATATTGGTAGTCTCTGTCAGCAAACTACACGTGCTCTAATTTCTCTGGACCACACTCTCACAGACGCAATTAAGGCGCGTACGCGAGGGGGGTTGCACCACCCTAAGGGGGAAAAAATGCGAGAGAAAAACGCGGAAGGCGGAAACGACGACACGTGACTCGAGCTTCCCGGGCGAAGCGTCGCCATGGCGACGGCGAACGGTTATTTTTGTGCTTACGTTCGAATTTCGAATAGATTTTATATACAGCGTCGATATCTCACATTGGTATATTTGTATTTATATTAGTAGTGTAATTATTACAATAATTTCGATAAGATGTAGGTCTGAAGTAACTTAATACTTTGCTGACACACTAAACGTTATTGTTAAAAGAAAAACATCATCTGTTCTGCGTCAAAAGTGTTTATAATTCATACAATGTCTTTCGCGTAAGTTAAATGTTTTTAACCATGCTAATATTTGTAATAGTAACATACAACCTTTCGTAAAACATTATATGTACTTATGTACATCAGTTACAGTGTATGTTGTGTATATTATTAAAAAACATTTCAGATGTTGCGCAACGTGCATTTGCATTTCACTTTACTGGAATAGGTTTTGGAAAGACAAAGCTAGCCTAAATGTAAATAAAATTTTATTTAAGCATGAAGAAATACATTTCGCCACAACCGTCACCCGGGAGCAAAGTTAGTTAAGAACACACCTCCACGTGTAAGGAAACGCAAAGCCACCGGAAGTGAAGGCGGCCTTGAGCCCCGTGGCAACGAGAAAAAATCTATACTAGAGGATGCAGGGCGGGGCGCCCTAGTTGCCCGGGGACTGTACATAGTTAGCCCCCGGCGTTGCTCGGGGGCACGAAGGGTTCTGTGGATGTTTAGCTATGTAGTACTATTTTATAACGAAATTAGTACATTCAATTAATTATTAATTGAATTAACAAAAATAAAGAGTCTGCAGGGGTTGGTTAAGAGTAGCTCAAGATAGAGCACAGTCCCGTACAATTGGACCAGGCCTATGGGAGATGGAGCAGTGGAGGAATACTGACTGATGATGATGACATTTATAAAATCAGGCGTAACCTAATGGATCTGTCCATTTGTAATGGAAAAATGAAAGCTATGAGGGCAACTTGAAACAATCACTGAATTCCTATCAGTGTGCGCTGGACACGGAAGAATAATGATTATCCTAAGGGCGTAGGTACATACGTAAGTCAGAATCATTAGCCTATCTCAAAGTGTGCTGAATTTAAGGCTCTCTTGAAGGATTTTTAAATAGATGTTAGTTATACAGTTACATATTAAGACAAAAACCATTAATCTTTGTCTTTACTCAGCTGGAAAAACGTTAGTTCGCCCAAAGTAGACAATAGGAAAACCAGAGTAAATGATTACAATGAAATAACCGCGAGGTGTATAGAAAAGTACAATACTACTGTCAGACCGATCTTTTGGTTCATTGGTCACCTACCCTTACTACTGAGCCGGACGTGGTGGTTTTGATTCCCACCCAGGACAAATGTGTTTGTGTGTTTTGTGTCTCTTTTATTAATTTATTTGTTTTTTATTATGCTATTATTATTGTTTTTGAAGTGTCCTACAGCTTTTTGTTTACTGAAAAGCACATATTTTTTTCCAAATTCCCCGTAACGCGAGGTAATGGAGTCTTATCATTGAAAAAGTGGTTGAAGGGTCTTATTATGGTAACAATGCATGTAAGTGCTCAAATTATATGATAAGATTAAAGTCGAAGGAGGCAGAGTTTAACCAGTACTACATGTGTACCTAACGTTCACAGCGTTCTAAGAATACGCGCGACCGCAGTGAACCGGTTATGTTGCCGGCCAACTGCAAATTAAACATTGTGCTCTGTGCACGCTTTGTGTGGCGTGTCTCGTGCTCGCCTTCTCATTACCAATAGATGTTCGCAAGCCCGTGATTGCAGTTTGTACCACTTTTAAAAATTAAAATATATTAGACTAACCCTATAATGATGATAATATATTCGAATAACCCACACACATCCACCTGGTCTCAAACCGAGCAGTTTGTATTACAATGGTCATTATCATTGCGTACAAAAACTGCGCATCAGACAAAGGTTCGAATTTAACATAAAAAAACAATGTATGTGGGTAGCGAAACAAGTAGTAGAAATAATTGGCTTCCAATTTAAGACATGATATTTTCATTAATTTCAATTTACACAAACTTATTAAACCATAAGGGATGGATGAAGTACATATATTTTTCTTGTCAATTTAGTAACTTATCGGAGCAGATATCAATGATTACTAACTATATCACAATATACAGAGACCGTGACGGAAACCATCGCGTCACCTAATAGCCCAGAGACTAAGAGGAATGGAAAATACACCTTATTCCAAAGTATTAGATTGTACAGCGCTAAACGACGCAACTGCCATAATGATTGAACTTTCAACGTTATCACGGAGCAGTTGATGACGCAGTTGAGGTGATTGATTATGCATCTTATACTGATGACAATAGAGAGTACGGCGTCTGCAGCGATAAGTTTGTTGTAGCTACGTGTGAACTATTAGGCAAGGCCAGCGTCGAACCAGCGAGGCAAGGTTAAGGCGAACAATAAAAACATGTGCATAAAAATAAACAAGCACAGATTGCAAGCGACAGTCCATATTTACACGTTACCAAGCGCTGGGGATCCCCGGCAAGGTGCAAATTATGTGTCCAATTAACCTTACCCCGAGCATTGGTGTTGCCGAATGAGTATCTATTTATAAAGATGTAACAAAAACAAATGCTAATAGAAATTGAAATAAGTTGTGTCAATAGTGATCTTTATATATTGATCACTAATTCCGTGACTTCAAGAACTCTCTCGAGGACTCTTAATTCAAACAGCCCAAGAATTATTTGTGTTATGCAGAAATATTGGGGATATGTTTTGGACTCGCAACCTTTATAAGTGTCGATTCCATTATTTATATAAATATTGTTAAATGTCACCAACAAGGTGACCCAAAGGTGGTGTAGCTTATAATATAATCCAGCCAATACAATAACATCACAAAATCTTTATAATTTATTAAAAGATTCGAAAAAATATGATAGTAAATGAGGTGTGTTTGACTTTATGTTACGCCTAAGATTGGATTTCCAACGTTATGATGTTTAAAAAATCTGATCTGCATTAACGTTATTTGCATTACATATTTAGTACACCTTCATGCAACTCACCGACGAGTAAATTTAGATATGGTAGTCTATCTAGTCTATCTACATAGTAGATTTATTATCAAATTGCTATACCCTTACTTGAAGTTATATAAAGGTTATTACTGATTTTTCGCTCCTTATTCTACTTATCTGCGAAAGGTTGCAGGCAGATGCTGGATGCGTCAAACCGAGGGCAGGGCGCGATGGCCCTCATTGGGGGAGGCCTATGTCCAGCAGTGGACTGAAACAGGCCCGTGATGAAGATGATGATTCTACTTATCAGTACTTATACATTTGTTTCTTTGTATGTTATCTATGTTTGTAAGTATATTTTTTAAAACACAGATTTTGGCTTCAAACGAGTACAATGGTATATATTATACATATTTTCACTGAAATGATAAAGAATAGACCGAAGGAAGACATAAGTACGTATTTCAAGTTTTTCTTAAGTAAATAAGGAAGTAATTTCAGGTGGAGTTAATTAACGGCGAGGTGTTCGGTAAAGTTTCTTAACGGCACCGAGTTCTGTGAAGCGATACTCATCATCACAGCTTTTTTGGTAAACGTTGAGAACATCTTAAAAGTCACATTGTCGCTGTGTTTTTATTACATTGAGGTTTTCAATGACAAGGTCGCCGTTGAGCCATTTGTGAGCCTCGAATGGATAAAAAACAATCGCAATAAAATCAACTCGGTTCCACGGCGGAGATGAAATACTGTGACTGTTTATTCACGACCTTTGTTTTTTAATAAACATCACTCATTGTTGACTACAAGTGGTTTGTGATGTTAAATAATGTAATAAAGGTAGGTCAGGCGCGTCGCTCACTCAATACGTTTCAGTAATGTTTCAAAGTGTTGAAGATGCAATTTTATAGTGGCCATAATTTCTTCAGTGCCAACATTATATAAGTTTGCAAGATTTATTGCATCGCAGAAAAACTTGTTATGGACGTGGAGAGAATTGTAAGGCAAATGAGTGGTTCGCGGTGAATTAATGATGCTAATGAGTCAGCACGATCATCAGGTGTATATCGCCGTTGCTCGCAGTGACCCTGCCTCGAAGTCATTATATGCGCTAAGTTTGTTTCACGCCAATCTTGTGATTTCTCATTTAAACAATACTTAGGACATAAATATATTCAAAGGATTGGCCTCGTTCGTAAAATACTTGCAGTTTCTAGAGATATAATTTCGTACTCAATATGAAGCAGATCAACTATAACTATTTTTAAGATGGTAACAGCCGTACACATGCATTTATGTATATGTATGTACGCCGGATTCGTGCTAACACATATTTACTTATAAATGCAAATGAAGTGGTGCAGTAACACAATACATTTACGACTGAAACATTGTTTATTTCTACATATAGTAATATAGTTAACGCTGTCATGTAAAGCTTTAGTCGGACGCAAGAATTTGCTAACAATCCATACATATCTACGAGAACGATTTCAATAGTTTTGCTGCAAAACGATTTATTGGCGGCGTGTGCTGTTCCACGTGCCGCGGACGTGATAAATAATGTATGAGCGCGCAGATGAGATGCAGCCGACAAACAGCCAAGTCACGACGCTACATTTTTACAACCCTATTCAACATCATTACTACATAATATTTCTAACTGAAACTCACCTGAATTTTCCCTCAGAGTGATTCTCCCATTTTATAATAGACGGGCAGTGATTCGGGTCCAGTAACAGGTTCCTCAGGAACTCCGGGACTGACACGCTTCTCGGGCGTTTGAAGGTTTTCCTTCCGCTGCCCTTAGGCCTTCCCGGCGGTCTTTTGGCCACTTTTCTTTTCTCCTCTTCATCTCCGGATTTGCTTCCGTCACTGCCGTAAGCGCATTCTGGAGAAGCCGTATCCGATAAATGAAAGTCCTCAGCATCATCACTGGAATCGCAAGCCTGAGGAAGAAGGCTCATGTCATTCGGCTTGTAGTCTGTGTATATTCTGTTCTTGTGCTCCAACGAGTCTAAGTCTAGCATCGTCTGCGCCGACTCATGATGCTGATATGGGTCACTCTCTCCATATCTGAACAATGATGTAGGTCTGATCATCTCCTCACTTAATCGAATTTGGAGTTTCTCGAAAACTATATCACCTAGTCTTCTGGAAGCCAGCGGATCCACGCTGGGATGCGACATTCTCTGTACAAATTCCTCCCTCCTCATGCCACGTAGATCCACACCAGGTACTTTAAAGTTGTAGATGGGTACGTCGCATTCGCCGAAGCCGTGAGCGAGCGCACACTCGTGGATCCATGTCATGGTGTCGTCCTCGTTCCACTCTATCACGGTCTTTGTGTATCTCCAATCCTCGCGAGGATACTCCCGCGCTACGAGATTATGATAGACATTACCGGCGTCAACTTCGGTCTCGGCGTAGACGTCGAAATTATTGTAATAGTTCCCATATATGTAGGAAGGGTTGCCCTTTTTAAAAACTTGGAAGGTTTCGAGGCGCGCGGACGCTGTCGGCGTAGAGGGTAGGTACATATCGCACATGTTCGTGTGATCGTAGGGGCGCGCGTAGTCGAGCATGGCGGCGTGCGGCACGACCGGAGGTTCGCGGCGGAATGGGCGGCAATCGACGCGCTCGCCTTATGAATACTACCGATATGCACGACGATCGCGAGCTCTCTGTTTGTTTACAAGCCGCGTGCCGCGCGTCGTATCGTAGTAGGCCGAATGTATAATTCGTAGTGCGCCGTTTGTTTATGTAACACCACTCCAGTAAATAGAGAACCGATAAGGGACTTTTCTCAAATTGTCGCTACGATAACGAGTTCTCCTGTTTTTCTCGACCAATTTGCGACAGTTTATATGTAAATAGTCGTAGGTGTGTTCTGAAATTGTGTTTTGCTGCTAACCAATTTGATATAACTGCTCTGTTAAGGTTACAATAAGTTTTATCATTTTTGGTATAAGTAGAACAGACTGTACTTAAAGGAAAAACATCCTGTATATGTATTTTCACCGTTGTTGACGTAGGAGTAACCAAACATTTATAATTTTCACCTGCTACGGTCCTGGTAAACTTCTTTCTCTCTGTTCGACATGCATTAACTTGGTCCTTGGTTAGTGAACCTCACTGCTGAGCCCGGGGTTCGTGGATTCGATATTCACCCAAAACAAATATTTGTGTGATGAGCACAGGTGTTTTTGTAGCTGAATGTAAAAAAATATACATATAAGTTTACTCATGTAATATGTACATAGTTTGTCATGCCTATAGTAACCATAACACAAACTCTCTTGATACTTACTTTGGGGTCAGAGGACCTTGTATGGAGATGTGCAAAATATGATTTGTATTTATTTGATAATTAAAGACATCATACATACTCGTCTATTGAACAAACTTCTGGCCCAGCCTTCTTTTAGAATATCTGCGATTTGATCTAAGTATATACGCCTAGATCTACTGTCTGTCTCTACCAGTTACACTCGCTTTATAAATCTGTTTCGTTAATCTACTGCCATTTATTAAATATATCGAAGCCGAGACAGGACGCGATGGCGCTCATTGGGGGAGGCCTATGTCCAGCAGTGGACTGCGATAGACTGATGACTATGACGATGATTCAAGTATCTTAAAAACCTGGAGAATGAGAATCTGAAAGACGCTTGGAACTTCGAAGATGCTTGCGGCAATATAAAAAAATCTTGATTATGGCCCCTATATTTGTTTTTGCCTAATAAAATGAGGTACTGTTAACCTGATGTCCCCTCCACTTGTAAACTGCGCATTTGAAATAAGTCGCGATCATACTCCAAGTAACACCGAGTCTTGGGAAAACAGTTTATCGGGGAATAGATATTTTAATATTAAACGACTCTGGAGTAATTACCTATCTACATGCATGACAATATTTACATACATTATGTGATATTAACATACGGGATAGCTCGACTTATTTCGGACCTGTACGAGCGCCGTCTTCATGAGCTCTCGCCGATTACAGAGACGTCGTGGCGTTGACTGTATTAAAGATAATAATGGGATAACCCTGAGATATGTTTATTGTATCGATATCTGTTAATTAAACAGTTTCAGTAATTAACTGCAACGTTCATACGAATTTACCAGTAGGGTTCTGCAATCATGTTCAGTAGTAGACTAGCGTTAGTTGACCATGATAGTGATGTTGACTATGATGTTTCGTGATGGGTTCGACAGGCCAAGAGCATTAAGTACAGAATATCTATATATTCAGGAACCTGACGCGCTTCTGCGACATTAAACGCACTCGTCATACATGAACTTTGGTTTCGAAGACCTACGACTCCCTCATCAACTCGTTTCTGGACGCTTTAGTCAAAAGTCAGAAATCTCGGTCAACATTCGCATTGTATATATTTTGTCATCGATTCATCTGTCCTTCTTTCTACATTTCCAAATAAATTACCAGACATGAAGAACGTAATATCCAAAGTTTCAAGACAATAATCACCTCACAAGAATTACTGAAAACTAGAACCGTACGTGATCTATAAAACGTTGTGTTTTATGATTAATGTTTGACGACAGCGGCCGAGGACTTTGTCATTGTCTGCAAAACACCAACTTATACACAATGGATGATTCAAATGGAGCACAGTATTGGCTTGACGACCTATGAATGTAACATTTTTTAACCACGCAATAT
>DWDT01005234.1:0-10587 GCA_018245595.1 Microceris scylla
TGGTCTTTTAGTCGAACTGTGTACAGCGACGAGTAAGTAGGTTTATTTTTTTAAAATATTCATACTACAAAACATGCGTTTAATTTTTTTTTTTAAATATTAATCTCATGTTTATCAGTATAGCCAGGTTCAAAGCAATGACAGTCAACCACTCACTCAGGATCTAATCCAATCCATTCAATTACTTAGAGAGCATGTATAGCTTTAGGATGTTATTTGCTATTTTAATACTAATGTTTTTCAGTTTATCAGTAAATTTTCAGTATTAAATTTACACGGCTTGCAATTAACCACACTGTTCCCACGGTACCTGATGTCTGCTACTCTGCACTTGATAAAAGTGATAAACTGAGGCTTAAGATTAATTCTGAAAAAAAGTCCATGTTCAGAAACAGACCGACAAACAATGTGAAAGGACAATAATTATGAAGACGATTATTAGGAAAGAAGTTCTAGTAGTATTGCCTACGTGCCCGAGAGATATCCTCCGTTTTCACCTACCTCTATGGAAAATAGACGTCACAATATGTCTACATATATAAACTTATGTATATACCTACATACTGTATTTAAACAAAGGGTTTGTCAATTAGTTGATTGCGTCGTGTGATTCACCTCGCACGATAGCCGCTGGAGCGCGCAGACTTTGTGTAGCTAATATTAATTAATGTCTTTGAGATAATTATACTTGTGGGTAGTAAGTGAAGGTGCAGGCTATTTTATTAAGCTGTATTGTCACAAAGTTATAGAATCTAAATTGCATAATTTTGAGCACCGCAGACGAATTGCTCGTCTTGTAGTTTTGCTATCAATTACATTTTTGGAATGTGTGCAGACATCGGTGTGTAGGTAGGGCAGGCTACCATATCTTATAGGTACTCCATTGAGTAGGACGAAGCGTTTCGCTAAATCGTTCCTGCTGCAAGCTGTCAAAGTGTAGAACTCCCCGCCGCCGCCTATTTCTTCGTTTCGAGTAACTTGCCATTATTCAAGACAAGAACGATTAGACAATTTCTAGGCGTCTACTTCAACTTCTTCTACCTCCAAAGTGATTAGGCATATTCTGGGATGATAACATTAAAACTGGACGAGAAGAACTACTAAAAAAAACCTTAAACCGAAGTATCTCATCGTCATCAACGTCTATATCTACGAGATTTTCGATGTTCTTTCTATTGGCATGGTTCGACGGCAGGCTGCAAGACTTCCGCTGCATCTGGTGCCGCAAGTGCGTGCACGCGAACTGCCGGCCGAGCTGGCGCGCGGCGTGCTCGCTGGGCCCGGCGCGCGCCTCCGTCGTGCCGCCCACGCGGCTGCACTCCGTGGGGCCCGACGACGGCTGGCTACCGGACCGCCCGCCCAACGCGTCGCCGCTCATCGTCTTCGTTAATTCCAGATCTGGTATGTGTTTTGTCACACAAAGTATGATCTTTATCATCTTAGATTAGATGCCGTAGTCGGTAGACGTTGAATGTAGAATGGTGACCATGCAAAAGTAACGAATACACCAAAACATTGACCAGTCTTTGCTAATTTTAGGAACTTAATCAGACATTATGATTTTGCACCGTGATTAGTCAATCTAACGCAATAATATAAATTACGAAATTAGTTCTTGTTTTTTTTTATATAACTTCACAAAAGACTTCGAGTATTATATCAATGTAAAGACTATTTTTAGCCGTACCACATTTTATATTACAGATGAATTTTACTTCATAGATTATCAGTAATAATAATAATCGACCCATTATAATTCCACTGTTGGAATATGGGTCTCCTCTCATATTGTTAAGGGTTAAGGCCATAGTCTGCCATGCTGGCCAATTGCGGGTTGGCACACTTCACACATCTTGGAATTTTTTTTTATAATTTCTAAGATGTGTAGGTTTCCTCACGATATTTTCTTTCACCGTTAGCAAGTGATATTTTAAATTTAAAACACACTTTTTGTAAAGAGGTGCGCGCCATGGATTTGAACCCAGCACCCTCGGAGTGAGGGGCTGAATTCTTAACCACTACGATTATCAGTGCTGTATAATAATAAAGTATTAATTAACCTACTTATTGAAATAGTATCATTACGATGTATGACCCTAGAAGTATAATAGAGATATCAGCAATGGTTGAGCATTTCGTGTGCAGGTGACAACCAGGGCGTGAAGTTCCTGCGCCGGTTCAAGCAGCTGCTGAACCCGGCGCAGGTGTTCGAGTTGAGCGGCGCCGGGCCGCGGCTCGGGCTGCGGCTGTTCAGGCACTTCGCGCCGCTCAGGGTGCTCGTGTGCTCCGGCGACGGCTCCGTCGGCTGGGTGCTGCAGGAGGTCGACAAGCTCGACATGCACGTGAGTTTAGAAATGAAACTACTATATTAATAATTCACATACATCATCACAAGTGTCTTTCCGCTGGTTGATGAAGGCCTCCAGTAAGCGCCCCTTCATTATTGAACGTCCTTGTCTGCTCTTTCACAGGGAGTTTTGTCCATAGTGCTCATAGGCCTGAGTTGGGCATCTATTATCGATCGACCTACCCACCAACTAAGCTAAAGAAATACTTCTTAGTACAGATAAATCATGTCCCGTTCTTGTCAGCGTCAGGTTCAAACGGCGGTGCTGCCCCTCGGCACCGGGAACGACCTGGCGCGCGTGCTGGGCTGGGGCGCATCGTGCGACGACGCGGCCAACCTTCAGCAGCTGCTTGAGCGGTACGAACGCGCCTCCACCAAGATGCTGGACCGGTATGTGCCTCTAACATTGAATTTGTCTTTAATTCGTAAATAGGCATGTAGGTTTTGTATTTAAATGTATTACTATCAGAAGCGACCCGTGTCCAGTAGAGGTAAAATGGCAGGATTGTTAATGATAACGAGGAACGAGTGTTAAAACGGTTCTAACGTTCATCGTCTTACACTTCATTGATGTCATTAAATATTCAATGTATGTATATGAGGTTAAGTAAATGATGTTAGGTATAGTTTGTTTATTAATAAACTTTTGTCATGATAGCTGGTCGATAATGACGTTCGAGCGGTCGCTGACGGCGCCGCCGCCGCCGCCCGCGCCACCGGACCTGCTCGACGAGACCTCGCTACTGAGGAACCTTCAGGAGATCATGCAGGTTAGTGTCACTTATTTTCTGGTACAGTGCATTGTATGTATGTAATAAAATACTATTTAGAAATATTCTACTGCACATAACATTATGGAAAAGTATATAATATAGCGGAAATAAGAAAGTAGGACATGAACAATAGTGACCTTATTACTACTAATCATTAAAAAAGTATTCGACAGCTTATTTGTTGAAAATTGACCAAGTAGATAAAACGCTGACTGGTAGGAAAGTCTAAAGTGTTCGGATGCAAGATGAACGTGAGCCGAATACATGAAATAGAGCATAGTAAGCGTATGTAATGCGTGGCGCGCGGCGGCAGGCGGGCGAGGCGCACGGCGAGGCGCAGGGCGCGGCGCGGTACGCGCTGCGCGAGGGCTGCGCGCGGCTGGCGGCGGCGGGCGAGCGCGCGGGCGGCGGCGCGGCGCGCGCGGCGCACCGGCTGCGGCGCGCGCTCTCGCTGCTGCTGCACGCGCGCGCGCACCTCGCGCACGACCACGCGCGCTGCCAGTCAGTGCACACCTACACACCTACACACTGCACTACATGTGCCCACCAATACATATTTCATTTCACTTCACATATAAACCTCTCACTCGACAAAAATAATACTATCAGGTCTCTATATGTATATATAGGTACTATATGTGAAAATAATCAATTGATATGATGTTGACAATTGGCAAAATTTCAATGGATGACCGTATAATTAAATGCACTTCAGTATTCACTGTCTCCTCCTAATCACTAATATTTATCAGCGACACTAAATGAGACATGTGGCGCCATGTATTATCAACGTTGGATTTCTTTATTGTTTAGGGTGCTATTCTATTTTTAGATTCTTCGTATTCTCAAAAGAAATTTAGTTGCTTAATATTCAAAGTCAATATATAATTGTTGATGTCCAGATCCTGGGAGCCGATGGAGACCACCAGCGATAGCGAACCGGAAGCGCAGCCCGTTGCTGAAAAGGGTAGCATTGAAAAGACTGAAAAGGTAAGAATTCTTAGGTTCCATTTTCCAGTATTTACTTCTTTTAAAGATTAAAAATAGTGTTTAAATGGCCATACGAAAAATGACTTTCATTCCCTTTAAATGATAAAATAGAAAAAGCTTACCAACCTAGGATCGCCAACCATCCCATCCAGGTAGAGGTATTTCGATCAACGAGGCAGCGGTATATTAATAACGCAGTCAGTAAGCAGTACAATTAATATAAAAACGGGCTAACCAGTGTTTATGTACACGTTTGTAAATAAAAGAAAATTAAAAGCTTAGAATTCAGAATAAATATATTACACAAGAGCGCAAAAATATCACAAATAAAACAGACTAAAAAGGCCATAAAAAATGTTGTATTCCAACTTCGCGGATGTTTCCTTAAAGCGTAAAGCGCTTTTTTTAAGCTCCAAAGCCGTTAAAATATTTCCATTGCTCACACTTTAAGTACTTCTATCTTATTTCGTATTCTAATTCTACGGTAGCACTTATCTTTGATTTAAATATCATCAAGTAATTATTCTGCGATAATGTTTTTTATAAATTAAATACAAATGTAGTGTATAGTTTTTATAAATTAAATACAACACTTTATGCATAGATCATGTCATAAAGCATTATTACCCAATAATGATTTAAGGCCATAGTCTGCCACGCTGACCAAGTGCGAGTTGGCAAATTTCACATCTTTACATTAAATGATTTTATTTATTTTATTGCCAAAGTGGACATTACACTATACGATAGACTGCTTGTACATATACATATGTAATGGAGAGGAGAAAGAGTTTGGAAAGGCCTGTGTCCAGCAGTGGGCGGGAGTAGGCTAATGATGATATGTGTTGTCCTTCTTACATACTGAACATATTCAAAATTGAGATGGCAATTTGCCATCTGAATTTTGAATATTATAACTTGAATATTATAACTTCAAACCATTTCGCAACATTCTGCGCTTTTTATACGAAGCATGATATACACTACCGACACACGTTTCATTCGCTAGGGACGTTAATTTATCACGAACCATCACAGATCCATTAATCACTATCAGCCAAGCCCAAGAAACGGTTCGCGTCCCTTATCGTACCTAACAAATCATTTCCCATGTGCCAGCGCCTTAGAAATATGAACCTTTTAATCTATATCCTTACCCTTATCTAAGCAGACGCAAGGTATACTTAGGGTCAGTGTAAAAGATAGAAGAACCTTTGACGACATTACATCTGAAACTACGGATCATCAAATCCAATGGATTCCCCATACGTAAAATCACGTCTGTAATCCCCGAAGAGATAGGCAGATGATTGTAGTAAAGTGCCATGTTTCAAACGTTACGTTTACGTTCTACAATAAAATAGGTGGAGAACCTTACACCGGGCACAGATACAGACTCCAAGCCTCTACTAGAAATGTCTACTAATCTCAGTTAGAGAAACCCAACAGTACTCGACACGCGATTTGAACCCAGGACCTCTCGACAAGCAATCGCACTTGCAACTAATCGACCATTAAGACAATCATGGATTCTCTATCTTAATGAGACTATACCGCATCATGTACATTAGTAGTTTATATGCGGATATTATGCCCGAAATATTTTCTGCCGCATCACCCCATATTGTCTAAGTTTTACAACAAAAGTGATATGTCACGTTGTGCTCACTTGAAACTTCTTCGACCGCATCATGATTTCATGTGACCTAAATATTATGATATATTGTAGTAATTCTCCTAGTTGCTTTGCCCCGGATTGTGTTTTTGTATTTATGTGACATTACATTCGGGTGACATATTTCGGGCGCCTGCCATTATCTGCGATGTGGTGCTCCAAAAAGGTGGCAACGGAGTTCTTTGGCGTTGGCAACGCGTTGGTGACCCTTCTGGTGATGAAGATGTGACCAACGGCGTTAACTATGTACTAAGCAACGGAATCTGACATTAAAAGAAATCTATGACATATGTCTTGAGTTTTGTTTTCATGCTATTTTTAGCGTTGTTTCTATGTTATGTTAGAGAGCGTCCATTAATAACGTGAGGCGTTCAAGAGGGGACGGGGTCAAGTCGAATCTCTTCTAACTTTTCTTTTGGAGAGGGAGTCTTGGAAAATATCACGTAATTTTTCTTCCTAGAAGCAAAGTAAAATTGCAAGAAAATAGTATTTTAATCTTATATAACGATTTAAGTATTTTCTTGTTTACTTTTCTCTATAATTCTGGTCTATTTACTTAAGCAATTTATTACTTTCTTTTTAGAATAAATCCGATAAATTTGCGAGATACATGCGTTTTAAAAAAATCTCACGTGAGATTTTAGGGGGGGTGAGCAAAATCTCACAAACATTCCCCAGGAGAAAAGGGGGAGTCAAAAAACTCTAAAATCACCTCACGTAAATTATGGATGCCCCTTCATTAATTAAACTAAGCGGTATTAGAGTTTTAATTAATATATAAATAAATCACCCGTTTGGATATCATGTGTCAGCCTATGCAATTAATATAGGTCTCCAATTAAGAAATCAGCACTACGTCACGAATCATCGAGAACGTTCTGGAGTAAAAAGATTCTTCGCAATGTTTTCGATCAACATTATAGCAAAGGATATCCATATTTTGTACGTACAACGTAAATAAATTGCTGTTTTCCTTTGCTTTTATATAATAGAATATAGTATGTTTAAGAGACACAACAGAATGTACTATAATATAAATATAGCTTGCACTAGGATTGTCTGCGACATGAGGTCGTCGCTCAGCCAAATTCGTCGTAAAAAGTTGAAAAGATATCCCAAATATATGCAGCAACACGTATTTTTAAATCGAAAACAATGCACTCGTCAAAAAAAAGTGAGAAAAGTCATTTTGAAAGTGACTTATGCCCACAGAGTCTTCAATCATATTATGTCCATGTTACACTAAAGTATGATCATCGCTGGTATCAAACATAAGTTATTTTACCGTCGTGCAGGAGCAGCTGAACTGGGCGGCGAGGGGCTGCGCGCTGGCCGGCCGCGCCGACAGCGTGCGCCGCGCGCTGCGCTCGCTCGTCCGCACGCTGTCCATGCTGTATCCACCGGTATGTAACATTACCAACACCTCCCTTCACCTCCCCCTCCCCCCCTCCTCAACTCACCTGTCCTTCCATTTTATCCCCACTCTTACCCACCGTGGAAATAAAATAACTATTTAGTAATTTCTAATCCAAGCACGGTTCGCTGATGGATGTGTATTACCTAAAGTAGTAGAAGTGGAAGATTTAACAATGATAAGATTAGATAAATGTCATTTTTGGCTTCCTATTATTTTTATACTTATGCACTAAAGTAAAATATACGTAAAAGGGGAAAATGAATAATTAATTACCCCTTCATTAACACCTCTACAGGAGCCGGGAGCGTGTGAAACGTGTGCAGTGGAAGGCAGTGGGGGCAGTGCGGGGAGCGGGGGAGAGGTAGCCACGCTGCCGGTACCGCGCGCCTTCGCCGACAGCCGCCGCTCATCCGCTGCGTCTGCTGTATCTGCCGCTTCCTTGCACCCTGACAAGTTAGTATTACTACCTTTCTTATGTAATAGTATCATAAAGTGTTCTGTTTCCGAACTATTTTGTTTATTTTATTTATGATAAAACTCACTACAAAGAGACCTAATAAGTCTGACTCGTTAATTTTTTTACCTTTCTATTTCTACAGCATTCCAGACGTAGATGAAGATATAGTTAAGTTGATAAGTTCAAACCCACCCGAGCAATCGTCCAGCCTGGAAGTGGACAAGCCCGATCGCAGCAAGACCAGCTCCGCCTCGCCCCAGGACCGACTGTCACTCTCCAACCTCTCCTCCTGTGATACCAGCTCCTGCAGGAACCTGTTCAGGCCCGACACGGAGCGTGGCACATATAATAGCAGTAGTCTTACTATACCTAACCTAGTTGTCTCGGACGATAGTGATAAGAGAGATTCGATATTACAGGGAGAAACTTATGAATCGGACCAATTGACTATTATAGACATCGACAAACCGTATACGGACGACGTGCATTTCCAAGAGCTTAGCGCGATAGTGACCCCCGCCAGCGGCGACTGCACACCCGAGAGGAAACTGTCCAGTGTAGACTTGGAGATAGATGGCACTAGTTCCGAAGGGTCCAACATTAGCGAAGATTTTAGCTTAATATCAGAGATTATGGATTCCAAACCGGATGAGATAGAAGAAGGTGGTGGAATAGGACATATAGACTCCCCTGAAATATCAGAAACGACGTACATGAACTCTGAAACTTTACACGGAGAATCCATTATGGACGACATAAGTTCGATGCTCGGACAAGATGTTCTTCTGGCTATGATGGGAAAAAATGGAGAAAACGAAACGTATACTGACGATACAACTTTGTTTACTTCGGATACAGTTTCAGATATACCATTGGATAGTCGAAACCCGAGTATGGAAAAAGGCGAAGCGAAAATGAAATACATATCTAAAATTAAGAAAACAAAAGATGCGGAAGTGGAAAAATTTGGTTTTGAAAACAGGGTCTTCTATATAGAAAATGCACCAAAAACAGAGGAGCAGATCAAATATTGCAGTTTAGCGCAGTTCGAAGAGGGTAGTGATATTGCAAGGAAGTCTTTTCGCAAGCAGCTAAGAAAAAGTTTAAAGAAGCGAATAACCGATGAAACGAATTTAAAACACCTATTGCCAAAAACTAAGGAAGAATTATCGCCGAGTGCAGAAGAATCCTTAAATATTCACGATTCTCCAAAGTCAACTCATATTGATATTAAATCCTCACCCACATCTTTTTACAAGGATGATAAAAATAATGACGAACAAATGGTTAAAGGTGTACCGACGTTTCCACAGGTCAGCGTAGTGGTTGAGCCACCGTCTCCTTCACACAGTGAAGATAAAAAGAGTTTGAAAAATTGTCCAAGTCGCATGGCCTCTGTTCTCAGCGACATATTCGATCGCGGTGATACGCTCAGCGTCCATTCTCCAGAACCAAATTTAGCGAATGGAAGAGAAAGACGCTCATCAGATAACCCAAAGCTCCTTGGTTCTGATCCAGAATACGGGCAGTTTCTTAGCTGCTCTCCGGCTGCTACCAGAAGAATATCTTGCGGCAGCCTCTTTAAGCCTGGAGAGACTGATAAGTATGTATGAATATAAAGTACAATGTAACTGACATAATGGCTATTTGACTCTATTTAAGCTGAATTTATCTTACAGTAGACTATCGACATCGGTGTCATCAATTTGGGGAGAAGGTGGTGCTGGTGGAAGCATTACCGGTACGAATAAATCTGACACTAGCGATCGAGCCAAGAAATTACCAATCATCAATCCTCTGGTCAGCTTGCCAGCCTGGCCCCATGTCACTCAAGGATTCATAAGCCAATGTCTTTTGGCAAATGCTGATGCTTTGTGTGCTGCAGTGAGCCCTCTAATGGATCCCGACGAGACTGTTTCGGAAGGATTCTTCGAGAGAGCCGTCATGAACAACTACTTTGGAATTGGAATTGACGCTAAAATCACACTTGACTTCCATAATAAGCGGGAAGAACATCCAGAGAAATGTAGATCAAGGGCGCGAAATTACATGTGGTATGGCGTTCTTGGGTCCAAGGAATGGGTGAACCGGACATACAGGTAACTAATTGATATTCAATTTTTAATATCAGTCCTCAATCAACAACAGTCGATGTTAACTTTGCTTGTGAACAATTTTCAGACATCTCGGCCAACGAGTCCAATTAGAATGTGATGGACAGAGAATTCCTTTGCCTGAGCTGCAAGGCATCGTTGTACTAAATATACCGTCTTTTATGGGCGGAACTAACTTTTGGGGCGGAACCAGAGGAGACGACATCTTCCTTGCGCCGTCATTTGACGACAGAATACTTGAAGTAAGCTAATGTTTCTATAGGTGACTCGTTTCATTACTTATTATATATACAAAACAAAATCTACCTCTCTCTTTCTCTCTCGCTCTCTCTTCCCGCTCTCTCTCTCTCTCTCTTTGTCTCTCTCTGTCTCTGGCTGTTTTGACATAAATAGAGACTCACATGACATACATATTTTGTATAGGTGGTGGCAGTGTTCGGCTCAGCGCAAATGGCCGCGTCCCGGCTCATCAACCTGCAGAAGCACCGCATCGCGCAGTGCCGCGCCGTCCAGATCAACATCTTGGGCGAGGAGTGCGTGCCGGTGCAGGTGGACGGCGAGGCGTGGCTGCAGCCGCCCGGCTGCCTGCGCATCATACACAAGAACCGCGCGCAGATGCTGTGCCGCTCGCGGGCGCTCGAGACCAGCCTCAGGTACGTCTAGCTCGCTCTACGCCGGCTACGGATTAAAAAGACAATTCTTAATTCAGTACGTCTTTGTTATTTAGTTTTAATAACTTGTAAGTTAAAATGTGACCAATACATTTTTTAACGAAAAAACGTAAAACGTAACATCACGCCTGTAATCCCCGAAG
>DWDT01005235.1:0-10585 GCA_018245595.1 Microceris scylla
ATTCATAGCTATGTATAATTTATTTTGTTGAGCATTTCGTTTATTAAAATATTTTGTTAGAACGACAATTTCAAATATCGAAAGTATGATAAACATTTCAATATATTGGAATGGATGGGCCGCTTGATGACTGGCGACGCGTAAAATCCCGCGACTAGGAGTACTATTTATAGGGACGCCAGTGCGAAGTCGGCGACCGGTTGTGAAATGCACCCCTGCTACCGCACCTACCATCCACTTAATGTCTTATTTTAAACCGACTCATAACCCGTTCAGACCGAATCACTTATGCATTAGTAAGTTTTAATTACGAACTCCTTAAGCCACATTCCTAGGCCGTACCGCCTCTCACAGAAGGCACTTCGATTTCTCGCCTGTTTGATTATTCAAGGAAACATGAATATTTATTGATCATATCTAAAAAGTAACCTTCCTCTAAATAATCTTCCATGCGCGTTTATTCAAAAAAGGCAATTATAGTCCGATTGTAACGAGACGGTACGATTATTGTAATGGTATACGTATGTATATGAATCAGATGCAGAATATAACTGAGGCGTTACTTCCACTTTCAAAGCCGTATATGGAGAATGAGCGTCGGCAAATAATTGCAAACATTTGTTCAATTGCGCTGCAACAGCAAGAAGTTACTCTCGTTAGTTAGTTTTTAATATATAATTACAGTAGGGCTGAGAATTTGCAATTATAATTCTTTAGCACGGGAATCTAATTATTGCTCCTAATTATTGTATTATTATTGAACTTTGTATAAATTGCTTATAAGCTGTACACAATTAGAATATTAATTTACACATTCACCAAGACCTTATCGATATTTCCAATTAACTATAATCGTTATTACAAAAAAGGAAAAAAACCCACAGGATAATTGCTTTATTGCATTTTAAGTTGTATTAAGTATTGCTTAATTCGTTTTTCGTTAATTTTATATAGCCTCACTGTCAACAGTTTAGAGGTACTTAATTTATTTTATATTAGGTACTTTACGGCTGCATTTCCAAGAACTAAGAAGATTCTCGAGCGTCAATTAATTTTGTTTCGTTATTTCAGTAAGATCAGATACTAATTATTGAAAATCTGTAGAATTATCAATCAATAATATGAAATTGTTATGTCACTGTATCTGGATACTACCATGTCAGACATTGATAATAAAAACACGACCTTAAGAGGCAGCTGATACTTCAAACTATGTATTAAACAATAATTACATAGAAAATAATGCTTGAAAACTTAACCTATCAGCACATCGGTCCATTATTGGACATGAGTATCCCTTTAGAATGAGAAAAGTAAAAGCCATAGTCTGTCTCATAGAGACGTTATGGATAGTTTTAAAGTGTGCAAATTCACACGATGTACAGCATTAGAGTGAATGATATTTCGTTTCGTTGGGATTTTGTAACTAATAGTTAGAAAAACAAATTAAAAGTTAGTAAAATTGTTAATGGTAGCCAGGAGAATGTATTTGTGCCCGGTGTATGGTAATACATATACTCCCTATTCCCCCGGGGGACGTACAATTCTGCCTAATCTTTTGGGGAATCACAGGCACGACGTTATGTTAAGCAACTACGAATAATCGAACGAGTAAACGTTAGGAGAAATCTCGATGTGCCACGGTCTATGATAGCCTTTTCATTCTCAATACACAGAGACCTCATTAGTATTCGTCCACAAAACGTCGCGTGCCGGAATCTAGCTGCGTAATAATAAATACAACTTCCTTTCATTCGGACCTGAACGGTGTTACAACGAGAATTTTGAGCGGAAGGATTTAGGATTCCCCCTGCACCACCCCACACCCGTACGCATGAATATATCAAAATCTTTGTATATAATTTTGAACCTACGTAGCGTTTGCATCCGTTTATACATGTTGACGAAGATTCGTCATCGTCATCAGCCTATCTCAGTCCACTGCTGAACATATGCCTCCTCCAACGAGCGCCCTCGCGCCCTGTCCATTTCCGTTGACGTAGATTACAACAGTAGAAATCTGTGCTACTTATTGACAACAATAGTTATTGACGACTTAATGACGTCTCGTCTCGACATTGACAATGGCAACGCAAATAATAAATGGTTTATTTATTTCAATATAAGGTATTTGTAATACATATTACACAATATACATTAAATATTAAAGACAATTTATTAATATATTCTCAATTTGACCATACACTTTAATCATTAATTTTTTTAAATAATAGCATTGTGCACTCTTTCTCTGTATAAACTAAAAGTGTGCCAAATTTCATACTCTCTCCGCGCAATTTTCGTAAAAAGGGGTACAAAGCTTTTTCTTCACGTATTAATAAATACATAAATTCATTAACGTGACGGGAATCATGTAATTTGTACTTATAGGCCTATTTCCATGTAGCTTGCACCAATAATTTAGGTGACAATTAGCATTTATATTATTACATTCTCTAAAGCAATATCAATAGTGTTCACTTTGTGGAGCAACTCAATATATAAATAAATTAAATTAAATTTCTAATATAGAAACAAATGATTAAATTCAAAGCGGTCTCGCGTCGTATAAAATTTGCAAACGAAATAGTCCTGACGTTTAATATGAGTGACAGCTTCGCGATGCGTCATTTCGCAACGAGTGGTGGACGGGCCGTTAGCGTCCGGCGCTGGATGAGCGGCCGGATATCCGGCTAGGGCCGGTTGTAACTGCCACCCGCTATACCTACATCATTATATTCTGTAAAACATATATAAAATATATAGTAAGACACTATAATGCCCTAACAACTGTACTAGTGAAACGTGGGAGTGTACTACACTCCTCTGTGTATAGATTACGTTACGTTACTGCACTTAATATAACTGGTTGAATGACATTTGGTTGACTGGTAGGGAACGCAATGAGACTAAATTTACCCTTTACAATCGTATAGATTTTCATTATAGTGTAAATAAATAAATACTATACATATGCGGATTGAGAGTATGTAAATGACTGCACAAGTCCAGTAGAAAGGATAATAACGGCTATACAACTGTTTCTTTTTGAATTTTGTAGAGTCGAATTTCGTGAATATGAATCAATATTTCATTACGAAATAGAATAATATTACTTCAGGTGTTCAGTGTGTAAAATGCATCCCTGTAACTAGCGGGGTTCCTGAAAGTTTTGAGTACTTTTGCTAATTTTGATAATGTTTTTTTGTGTACGTGAACAAATCGTAGCCTGAATAGTGAGTGAATGTTATAAATATAGAACTTATTCGATCACTGAGTTATTTAGTACTAGTTGCTCTCCGCCTACCACATAAGGGATCTGGCATCATTATACAAGATTTACAATAAACAATTTTTAAATAACGTAGGCTCTAAAGTTTAATTAAAATATCAATAAAAGAAAACTCTCTGGACAATCAGCGAGCGATATACAACATCGTTATCGTGTCGCTTGGTCGGAGGCTCGCTGCGTGGCGGGAGCGCGGCGCATCAGTATGCGGCGCGCGCGCACGCGACGTGACCCGCCTCGCACTCGCCTCTTCAAACCGAACTGCCTTACGTCCACTCAAAAACTACCTTGCGTTCGTTCAAAAGGACTCACCTGCGCCAACATCGCAACCACAATGTCAATCTCAGCACAACGCCACAGACTAGCAGTTTCAAAAACAAAGTAATCTCCTTACCTTCCTTTTTTGAGTCGACGTTCATTTAGCCTCCACACACTCCACTTTCTAAACGCTCCTAACGATCGCTTTTTACAACGATGCATCGCTGCTTATTTTGTATTATTACATCGAAATGCACTACATCGCGGCCGTGGAAGGAACTGGTAGACATTTATTGCATAGTTGTCTGAGATCGATGCGCATCTGAGATGCGTTCACGTTGACAGCTGTACGATATTGACCGGCCAGATCTTATGTCATTGATATCTATGTACTTGCAAGTACGGCGATGTATTTTGCTTGGTTAAGTTTTGTTTTTTGAATTAAGCTTGAGTTGGGCGCATACATTTCATTAGTTATTTCAACTTATCATTTTTGTGGAGACCGCGACATGGCAAACGTAGCGTAGGACGCCCTTCAGCTAGGTGGAGTGATGATATACGCAAAGTGGCTGGCAGTGGTTGGATGCGTAGAGCAGAAGATCAAATTCAGTGGCGTGCCATTGAAGGGGTCTATGTTCAGCAGTGGATGGGAGTAGGTTGACGATGACGATATTTGCGCACTCAGAAGCTGGCTTTTGGAAATACATCTTGCAAATTCATTATTAGTTGTTATTGGTGCTTGAAAATAATTCGTTTCTAAAGTTTCTTATTTCCTATTGGATTGTTTTGATCTTAGCAAATAATATAAGACACGAGTCAGTAAATGTTAAAATTATATTTTTAATTTATAGTTAAAATAGTGTGCTCTTGGACAGCGACCTATTCACGGTTAACATTTCTACCATCAGTAGAAGAAGCTCTATTAGCAGTCAGGAAAGTTCTTTGCATAAATGCACATTACATATAATCTGAGACAGGCGCAGATAAGAGCTAAGGCACACAGTCCGCATATTGGTTTTTGATGCAAAAACGTCGAGGACCCGCGACAGTCAGCATCGAGAAGATGTTATAAAACGTAAGAGCGAAGTGGTCGAGTAATGCGCGTCATTGTTTATGCATGAGCATGCATTATTCATGAGCCCCGATGGCAGCCAGCTCCTCTAATAGCTCGTGAAGCCCAGTAGTTGAACTTGGCAGGACAACAAAGTCGCAATCCCACTTGTCACAAACTAGCCGAGACGTATTCATGACTTCTAAAACCTTTGTATCCTATGCTATGTGCACGTATACTTGTATACTTATGTTCATCTTTTCATGATTTAATCTGCGTTCATAAGACAATGGACTGCGTTGTTTTCCATGTATCCCATTCGCTTTTACGTGGTGCAATTTCATAATTAATAAACTATGAGACAAAATTAACTTTATTATCATTTATTTTAATAAAATTATCAAAACAGAAAGATTAAGAGTGAAACCATTAAATGTGAACACTTTTAATGGTTTCCGTCTTAAATTTTTATTTCATGATCGTGAATTAGATTGTTATCCTATTAATTCAAAACCATTTAGACACTTTTATTAACGGATATAAGATTACGGTCGTTGAACCCATTAATAAAATGAAATGAGCTTAAAATTAAAATATGTGAAGCATATATTCAAAGTTTATATCATCCGTACCAATTATTTGATATCGGTCGGCAGTAAATCGTAAGATTGCGTCAGATTTATATTACGCTATTATCGACGGGTCTTTGGCCGGTGGAGATTTTTTGCTTCGATGAAAAAGGAAACGAAGTTTTACATAAAGCATTACGAGTGTACAGAGCAGTTGGAGCCGACATCGAGATACACATCGATATAATGATTTATTGGTTGTATCACGGTAGTATGCAAGTATGACGGACGCAGTTAGTTTTCCATATCTTTTCAACATGCACCCGACACGGCACAGGATGCATATAATTGCGTTTTATTAATCGCGTTCTGGCCAGTTATTAATCAAGCTCAGCGGGTTCACACACGATATACACTAGACGAGGCATATCACGACAGCGCATGATTAATACCATTCGCGATCTTAACTTCACAATAATAAAAGCTATGGTCCGCGCCTTCGCAAATGTATCGAGTTTACGAAGACAGGCGGAAGATTACCTCGCTCGCATATCATGAACCTACTCTAACGTTCTTATTAATTTACATGTGTTCCTCAACAGCCATGGGAAAGTCGTCATTTAGCGTGAATCGTGCATGCTAATGAATCTCGATTGAAGTGTCAAACGCCGCTCCAGGACTTTGAACGACAGTAAAATCCTTATGGCTCAAAGATTTTTAATTTTAGCACTTGTATGCTATTTTTAGCGAAACATTATTCGAGTTCGAACATTTCAACCATAAGATTACTCAAGCAATATATAATTATAGAATACTAGAAAGGATAAACTGAACGCTACAGTCGAGAGTTTTATTATTGTTGCAAGTAGGAGCTTAAAATACCACATCGCGTCTTTGCCTCGTACGCGTGTATTGCTGTCACAGCTTGTCTGGTCTTTTATTCATTTGTAGGCGGATGGGTTTTCGTTTTGTGGCGCTGCGGCGGGCCCGAGCGCGCCGTATTTCTTAAAACGAATGACAATGCACTTTCAACAGTGTAATGACCGTAGATCCGCGCCTGCACTCGTACTTCAGATCACTGCAGCTACTAATCTATACAAAGAACTAGACCGAATAGTAAACACACGACATTTCGGTTGCTCTCGTTAATTGAGAAGAGTTCAAATACGAACGGTAACTATTAATGTCAATGGACATTTTAGCTAAACGGTTTTTATTTCTTCGACTAGAACAATATTACATCATACCAAATTTTAAAAACATTTTTAACCAGGTATTATTTAACAATGTCTTTAGGTAATCTAGAAAAAACTACAACATATATATCATTTTTCCATAAGAAAATCTACTATCACTGTATTAAAACAAAGTATTCATTAACTTAGTGTCAGAATATACATACATATGTATTATGCACCATCGTTCTAGTTCGATATAAGGTTGTTCGTATTCGATCGTTTTGTTTCAACGTGCGGGCCGCTTGGAACATTTAATTCGATTATGCAGTAACAAAGTCAGCGGTCGACCGCAAGGAGATCTGCGCATTGAATTTAATTAGGCACGTAATATCGGACGGTGCGGAGGTCCAACCGCAAACCGCTCCCAGCAAATGTGTGTACTCACGTGATGAAATTCGAATTTGTTATTTATGCATTTCAGCATAAAAACCGCATTGAATTGAAACAGTCCTAACCAGACAATATGTATGTATTATATTTTATTCACCTATCTCGAACTAAGAAGTCAGATATTGACTGATGAGTAGTTAGAAATCTCCGAAATCGGCGTACACGTATGTAGGGAGTGATAAATGTAGAAGAAGCACGACAAGTCTGGCCTTCCAGAGAGAACCTTTTCTCTACCCCCTGTGAGGAAATATATGTATATAATAATAATAACATACATTATTGCTCACGCAAAGTACCGTAGTACAAAATATATTCAAGTTAAAAAAATGGAAATAGCGTCTTTATCGCTATAAAACCTTTACAATATTTGTGGACTCTTCACAATTTGTTTGTCTAAAAACGGTTTACAATATTATCTCACAATTAATTCACCTATCAAGCGTTGACGCGCTATCCTTTAAATAAGATTGATGACGACGTGTCTACGATTTCTTTTCGTGGAGTATAATATGAGCTAACCCCTTTTAAAGCGCAAAGGAATACGTGTGTCCATCAAATTGGTCCACATTGCCCGTAATGTATGAAGAACGCGACATTACTCGGGGTCATATTCATTTTTGTTAGACGGCAACTATTCATTGTGGTCGTCCCTCCCACTTACGGCCCATTACATACATACATACATTCTGAGAATAAACGGTGCCACAATATCAATGTAGGATATTTGGTCGTCGCTGGTGTAAATCTATTCCATTTTAAGTAATAAAACAAGAGAATTTGGAAGGGGAGTTCAATCATAAGAGAAAAATGCTTTATTGCTTTGATTACTTAATGTTTTCCGTCTATAAAATTTCTCTTTTTCTATATGTTTACAAAAAATACAATATTTTACTATGATTTGTAGTGTCCATCGGAAATCAAACTACTAGCGGAAATCTAAACTAGTTGCAGAAATTAGGCATTGACCGTAGTCAGTAACTTCAGTGGGCCTCAAATAGTTTTCAATAATGTTCGAATATTCACGTGGAAATTCATGTAAAAGTCTAATCATAAAGGGATATAATATAGAAATTTTGAATATAACACATCACGACTGTAACTCATATTTAAGGTACTTTTCTACACTGTAGTAATAGTTATACAAAGCATTATTTATTGTTTCAGCTCAAAGGATAACCACGATTCAATTGGATGGAGTGCAGTACTTCATATCAAGAATGAACCCGTACAGTCCAGAGCTCAACTATTTCCTAGCCTATCAGTACTGCAGGTAAGACCATTTTGCAACGACTGCATTGAAATAAATCAATTTGAGCTCCGTAGTGAGATATTATCGCATAGTTTACCTGAAGGTCGTATCATAATTCTCACGACGTGAATTTCTCTGAGGTAATAGTTATATCGTGACTCGTAATGCTTATCCGCGTTATCTGTACCCTTGTACTTGAGGTCTGGCCATAAGTGTGCGCTGTTGGGTGTTAACAAGCGTACCTGGGCTCGGCACAGACCAGGAAGTGTATGGCCATTTGCATTACCGTTAGCGATTCTGGCTACATTGGAGGACAATATCGGCAGACCGGTGGGCTTCTGTAAGACGTTTGTGACATTAAACAAAAACTGCAGTTTTATTGTACTGCGCTCTCACGAATCCATTGTACAGTTTTGATCAGGGGGTTTCAGCACTTTAATGACAAAATTACGGATGTGGCTAACGAGTCTCCTGGGAAAGTTGCATTCCCCCGCAGTACCTATGGTTATATTTCAATAGCATCACACGCTTAAGTTGTACTTCAAACATGGAAGCTTAACGATTGTACGTGATAGGCGTCTAAGGAAGTTCAGGGCGTTCTAGCAACCTCGACTTTGACTCTATCGTGGGCACGTTCAAATGCTTAAAAAGGTCAGTTGCCTCTTCGTCAGTCACGATGTCCTTCTATACTCGCCGTCACGACCTACATATTTACAGTTCAATATTGAACAGTGTAGAAAGTACTGTGGCGATAATGTTGTTGTGCCATATCATGACAGTATTCGGTTATAACAAAGTGAAGTGCGCATTTTATTCCAGCTTTATCATCGATTAAGGTCGCACAACGTTAGATGGATCGCATAAAATCAGTGCAAAAACAGGCCTAATTCGTTACGTGATATGACAAGCGCATCAAGGCGGAGATCGAAATCATCTGTCTCCACAGTCAGAGCATCGGCCGAACCATGGAAAATGCGAATTGTTCTTCATTGTGGCGGGATTACTTTTCGTACTGATCACAAAAAAGTAACGGCAGATAAATGATAGTCATTTCCCATTTTTTTTCCAGTTACATAGTCACGTTTTGTTGACGACGATACAAAAGATGATGGAAACACAGTGAAGTCGTGAAATAATTTTTACTGCGATTAGTTTTTTCTATTGTAATATAAACTATGCAGCGCACGTCGTGGACTGCCGTTCGTTTTGTAATAAAAAGAGGATTAAGCTCGTAAAATCATTAAACCTGTAATATGTTGTAGGGGTAAATTAAAATTATACATACTTCATGCGGTACGTAGTCCACTGTGAATGCTGATGAAGTTTAAACAAAGAAAAAAAACAGTAGAACCGTTACGGCGATACAAATACGTAGATGTGTCGCAGATACCTCAACGGGAACTGCAATTACTTCGCAACAGTCACTGACTAATGAATTCAAGTCGAGTACAATTTATGACATTTTAATTCGGCACAAGCAGAAATTACGTGCGTCGCATGTACCATTACGAATTTATTCATTTGACTTTCGCAGTACGATAAGAACATTTTCTGGGTACTAGGTCTGTAATTTGTATTGCTTGTTTGTTTTGTCGGGCAGCGAATTTAAAAATGTAAAGATATATAAAAAAACATAACACTTAAAATGCTATTCGAAGTTTTCTTTTGATAAACGATGGGAAACGATGTTGAAGGGAGCAGGGCGATAATGGTCGAGTTTTATAAAATACGCATGCCATTAAGCAGGCATACGGGACTCCAGGAGGAGAGCTAAAAGTTCACTCTTGAACTGCAGTCAGGAATGTGGACCCGTCAATACAAGGCCGCAACATGTCTTTAACGGATAAATTGCATCTCGGTAAACAGGATTTGCCATGTAGTCTCTGTGGACTGGCGGAGTGCGATTACCCTGGCTAGTATTTAGCTAAATCGTATATTTACGGCCTCGGCGATGCGCGCCTGCAATCTTAGCGCGATATCGGCTGGATACAAGCTGTGTCGTTTACTTTATATCCTCGCTCGGACGATATTACTGCACTTAATGTAATTTCATAAAATATACACTTGTAAAATACACTATTTATAGATCGGCGACGTTACCACTTTAGATAGAAACGAGGCGCGGCCATTTGAATTATCGCTCATTTAGCTGAACGAACGAATGAATGAATGAATTTTAGTTACAGAATTGTCAAGTGAGTAATAAAGTGTATTTTGTTTTCAGATCGCTCGGTCTACAGCTGGCGTCTTTCGAAACTAAAGAGAAGGCTGATTCAATAACGACATATCTCACTAATGCCGGTAAGGTTTCATTTTTAAATGTAAAATTTTATTTTTCTATGGTGGAGATAGTTATTGGTTAAGCCAGTCCTTGAGTTTAGTACAAATATAAAGGATGTGATTGATACATTTTTTCGCATTTTATCTGCCTTTGAGATTTACAACACCATTTCCAAATTTTAAATAATAATATAATAATCGACCCATTATAATTCCACTGTTGGAATATGGGTCTCCTCTCATATTGAGAGGGTTAAGGCC
>DWDT01005236.1:0-10584 GCA_018245595.1 Microceris scylla
GTAACTGGTGAAACATGGGAGTGTACTACACTCCTCTGCCTACCCCTTCGGGGATTACAGGCGTGATGTTACGTTTTAATCTAGATTTCAAATTTCTTATATCGTTAAAACATTTTAATGATGATGTGTACTTCAACCATCTTAATCTTATACTGTTACACACTACACTAGAAAGAATCTTTTATGAATCTATCACTCCAGTTGAGTGAGGGTCGGCTTAATACCTTAGTGGACATATTGAGATTGATAATTTACTTTTGGTTCCTCATAATGTATTTTTGCATTGTTATAATGGGAGTGATATTTATTTTAAACTGTACAAGGTGTGCATCGGGAATTCTCACCCCAGAGTCCAATAGCATTCTAATCCTCTGTTCTAAATATAGCATAAGAGTTATTGGTTACTTCATGTTAGCAGTAAAACCTATTTGCATAATTTTAACTGTAAATACTGTCTAGGTATGATACATACATTAGATTTGAGAATCTATGTTTGAAAACCCTCCAAAGAACTTAGTTTCATGGCATATTTAATGTTATTGCAGACTAAAATACCTAAACAGTCCCTAATAAGTATCTGGACAAAATGTGTGAAGTCATTGACATAAAATCAATTTTCTATGATATCTTGAAATGTACTTTAACTATCTGAAAACCACAATTGGCAGGAAAAAGCAGATGGCATTCCAGAAAAGAGTGAAGAAATCGAAGAGGATGCTGGTGAGAAAGATGATGTGGATACTGAAATAGCACAGTTACAAGTAGGTTTTGACTTTTAAATTTTTATGGGTATATGGATTTTTTTAAATTAATCTCTTAAAATAAATCTCTCTTGATTTTAAGTACCATAAGAACTGTGATCACTTAATTACATATTGAAGACTATATTGATTGTAATTTTATAGGACGAAGAGAGGAAGCAGTCAAAAAGAAAAAGGAAACAGCTAAACAAGCAACGGCAAAAGTTAGCTGAGAAGATGAATCTGAAAATGGTGCTTAAAGGAGATGATGGCCCAATCATGGAGAGCAATGATATGTTCCGCTTGTCTGATATCAAGAATGCTCAGGTGCTCACCAATCTTTATCATATTTAAATGTCTAAAATCTGTTTTAGGTTTGTTCTGTCTTTTTATATGCATGAAATAATTTATAATTTGTGGAATTTGTAATGTGCGCATAGACAGTTTTCTTTTTTTTTCTTGTCTTTTTCTCAAGTGAAATCATTCATAACTTAATTGACTAAATAATAAAACACAACAACAAGTAATAATCAGTTTTTACTAACTATTAATTATTCTTTTGTTGCTTATTAATATTTTTGTATTTCATACAATATGGAGCTGGGATTATACGAACATAATATGTAGTTTAAAAAAGATTGCTTTTGTTTATTAATTGTGAACGATACATATGTAATGTAACTGCAATACACATAATAATGCACTACACTTTCCTGCCTAACCCTTCAGAGATTACATATGTGTTGTTAATTTATTTTTAAATTGCAAAAATAGGACACCCCCATTATAACATATTTTAATCGAAGTTATTATCTTATTTTAAAGGAATTGGAGCACATTATTAATCAACAACCAGACATAGTGGCAGAACAAAGTGATGAATCAGATGATGAGATCAAAGTAAAGGCCAAATACATGAAATATGATGTTGAGAACTCCAAATTGGACTCTTCAGGCTTGTATTATAAAGATTCTGACAGTGAACTAGAAATGGAAAGTGATTCTGATGTTGAACAAGATAAAGAATCATTAGGTAAATATCACAGTATTTAAAAATTGTGAACATAACAGTTACAATATCAACGTATGGAAGCCAGTGTTGCTTATACAATATACTGGGCATGTTATATTAGACAAGGATAATTTATATAATGATGAAAAGATTATTTCTTTTAATTGTCAAAGAAAACATCAGGTGGCCTTGGCTAAGAGTAACTGGCTAACTGGCTCCCACATTGTTATGTATGTTGTAAAAATTTCATATTATCCGAGAACCTGGACAATTTTTGAGGAACTGTATGAACTGTAAAATAGTGATTTCTTTGATTGATGTCATCATTCATGTGATATTTAGTTGTTTTCTTGTTTTTTTCGGGTATGTGTGGAACTCCATAATCAAAGGATTTACTTTTTAAAATGTGCTGTTACTAAATTGGTGGTTAATTAACTATATGAAGTGTTGCAAAGCGCCACTTTTGATCCAAAGCTCCTGGGTTCCTAATCCTGAATTGAGTGCTATTGGTTTGTTCTAACTTTGGTTTTCTAGTAGCAATTTCTAGTAGCGCCTTGAAGTCTGGATCTGTACCTGGTGTATGGCAACAGGATTACCACCTATTCCCTTGTGGGACTTAAATGTAACTGATAAAATGTGGGAATGTAATACACTCTTCTGCCTATCCCTTCGGGGAAGACAGGCATAAAATTGTGTTTATAATTATATGAATGGATAATTGTAGCCACACCAAATATATTTTGTATAAAATTTTTAATATCAATGTTCATTATATTTGACCTCATTGCTTCGTAAAAAAATAATACTGAGTTTTTATTTCAGCTTTTTCAGATTCAGACAGTGAATCTAAGAAAATTGATAAGATAACGAAATTGAATACATTACGGAATAGTAAGATCAACAGCACCCCTTCTTTTTCTAAGAATAACCCTCTATTAACAGACCTTGATAACACTGATCCAGTAACAAAAAGGTCAATGAGGGCAGAACTGTGGTTCCAGAAGGACAGTTTTAAAGATATTGATGAGGAAGACGATGAAGGTGTAGATTTAGATAAATTGGCTGAGAGTTTTAGCAAAAAAGGTTAGTGTAAAAAAAATTATATGTATTTTATTGCTCAAGACCAAAATATCTGTTTTGCTGTTATAGTTAGGGGTTTTTGAACCCTCATTAATTTCATCGAGCCATTTCATTGTGCTAAAGTAAACCATGTGTTATGTTGGTACTCTTAAATCACCATGTTACCAGACTTGGGCCGATAATATGGGGGTAATCATTGAATCCCATTCCATCACTAACAGACAATTATTTTAGTATTGGTGGATTTTTGGCTTATTATTTCATATCTGAGCATCCCCAGTATTGTGTAAGGGCATGCTCATGGAAGCTTTTAAACATGACTGGTTCTCCAGATTGAGAGCAACAAGCCATTTTAACAACGATTTTAGGCAAGGTAGTAAAAGGTGCTGAGAACCTTACCCCAGAAGCTCAACATGTGGGTGTAAAAAGAAAACACAGTGACCAAGATGACTCTGATGATGATTCATCAGGTAGTGATTATGATGTGGAGGACAATCTTGCTCCCGATACTGGAAGCGCTGGTGCTAAGACTAGCAAGAAGGACGGTTTTGAAGTCGTATCTCAGGACCCAGGTAAGATATTGACATGATCATATAAGTTTTATTGTTTTTTTTTTTCGCGTTTCGCTACAATCGTACATAATGCAAAGCAAAACAGAGCCTGGAGTATTATAGCACACTTGCCCAGAATTTTCTTGGCAAGTTAAATCAAGTTTTGAATAGTTGAAATACATTTGAATATTAACGATTTTAAATTTTAGTAATTGTACTCACATACACTTCAACAATTGAAACACCAGAAAAATTTACATAACGTTGATTTTCAGAATTAAAAAGGTTAAAGAAAACCTTGAAAATGGATGCCGAGACATTAGCTTTAGGCACTATGATAGCAACGTCAAAGAAGTTTAAGAGGGATTTAATAGACGATGCTTGGAACCGCTATGCGTTCAATGATAAAAATCTCCCAGACTGGTTCGTAGAAGATGAAAAGAAACATATGAAAAAAGATGTTGTTATTCCTGAGGTAAGTGATTAAGAAGTCTTTAACATTTTTGATTGTGGTATAAAAGCATTGCTCGAAGACTTATCTTCAATAAACAATGAAGGTTTATGTAATGTTTACTTTTTTGTACCAGTTTTTGTAACCGTTGCAATTTTTTACAGAAATATACTGAGGAGTATAAGAATAGATTGCAAGAAATTAATGCAAGACCCATAAAGAAAGTGGTGGAGGCAAAAGCTAGAAAGAAGAAACGTATGGTTAAAAAAATGGAGCGTGCTAAAAAGAAGGTTGAGGCCGTATTGGAAAACGCCGATATGTCTGAGCGGGAGAAAGCACAACAAGTAAGACAGCTATATAAAAAGGCACAATCTGATGGTAAAAAGAAAATCACGTATGTGGTAGCCAAGAAGCACACAAGCGCGAAACGCATGAAGCGACCCGCCGGAGTCAAAGGACAATACAAAGTGGTGGATCCGAGAATGAAGAAAGACCTGCGTGCACAGAAAGCGAAGGAAAAAACTAAAGGGCGCGGTAAAAAGAGCAAGCCTAACAAGGTAAAGTTAAATAAAGGAACCAGAAAGAAAGGAGCGAAGTCTAAATAAATAGTGACTGTGAATTTATTGTCGCCGTTAGTAAAAAGAATATTAAATTTTATTACAATGATTTTATATGTGTATTTTTATTTATTTCAAAATTTCTCTAATCATTTTGAAATGATGAGTATTCATTCAGGTCGCGGTACAAGTTACCTACCCAAATAATTAAGTCTTATTATAAGTTTTTAAATTCTGAACCAAATTATTATGTATTTGGTTTTTTTATAATTGAAGAATTTGATTATTAGTAAGAATTCCAATTAGAGTTATAAAATATCTAGTTCATTACTGATTAGTGTTCTGGACAAGTTTTATTCTGAGTAATTTTATGACACAGACGAGTCCAAAGTAGATTGTGTACTTCACTTGTGTTCTAGTTGTGTGGTTTCATGTATTTATTTTGTTCCTTTATTTTTTAACAGAACTAAAAACATTTTATAAGATTGTTCCGAACAATGACACAAGGCTATAGCATTTTTTAAAGACGTAGACTACATATATGTTAATGTATTAGTACAAGGCTTCTTAAACTTTTGTCATTCACGACTCCATTTATGATTGCGAGTTTCTTGACGGCCTCATACAAATATACAAGAAAAATAAATTAATATTTTTTGATGATAGTGATGTTATAAAATGGTATATATAAATATTTGACATTAAAATCTCTCGACCCCAGAATTTTGCTACGCTGGGGTCGCGACCCATAGTTTAAGAAGCCCTGGTTAAGAACGATTTGATAGAAATGGATACATATTTATGAAACATTGGACGTATAGTTACATATTTTTGAAGTGAAGCATCTGTGTACCTACATACTTTTGCAAGATATGGTGTGTACATTAATTTGAACACTTGGGTGTATACATTTCATTGCTCGTGACTGTACAACGTACGAACACCGCCCTCGCGACAAGCGATGCCAATATATGTATGTACATATGTCGGACGTACTCAATGTCGTATAATTTTCAAAACCCTCCTTTGATTTCCTATACGATCATTATTCCTAGAGTTATCGATTATCAAAAAAAGAACTTATTTGCTTTAATTGACGATGGCATTAAATTTTCTAAAAGTGCTTTTGACTGATATAATGGAAAAAATTTTTGAAGCCCGTAGATCTTTTCTTAGGCGAGAAAAAATTTGGAAAATTTATTTTCCTTTACAATTTCTCGAGACTCAAACATGATAAAAGATTTTCATGGTCATATCTGAAAACTAGACATTCGCACCTACAATTTGCTTTGTTTTGCTATACGGTCATTTTCCTGGGAGTTACAGCTCGTTGAAAATTTTTGTGACTAGTATATTTGAAGTATATTGAAAGCGATTGGCTTACACGGTTACAGCATATCTCCTAAAGCCATTGGCATGTTGTCTTTAACATGACGGAACAGCTGGTCGTCAGGTTATGCAAGCGGTAGGCAGTGTGGTGTCGCTCTGCTGCCAGCGGAGCGCGCGGCGCCTCGCCCGCAGGCCGTCCTCTACCCATTACTTGCCGGCAGATGTGCATTTTGTCTTCATTGGATAGTCCTGACATTCTTTCGTCGTCGAAAAATGGAACAACTCTCACGTCATATTAATGACAAAATACAATTCGAAATACTTACAACTACAAGTTAACTAGTGGAACTTTCCCTTCTCTAAGAAATTACGTCCCACATTTAAAATTATACACGAGTTACGATGTAAATGTTATTAATTATTGTTAGTTCATCTATTAGGTACATTAGCTCGCTCCAACCGGCGGCGCGTACTGCACTTGCACACAAACATTTATTTAAACTGTATTATCTTTTTCCGAATTCAACACACAAACATTAACCATGGAGGAAACACAACTTTTCCACGTTTAAATTTATACTAATATAAAATTAATACTAAAAATACAAAATTATCACTTTGAAAATCATGACAAATATTAGACTAACTTATGTTAGTGTTTCATATAATTTTATAATATAAATATGTATAATTTTCGCAAAACATTCATCATCTGATAAAACAACGAGTCAAGTACGAACAACCCCTATCGGATGAATGATTAAAAGATAACCATATTGTCTGTGGACTTACATGTATAAAACTTAAATGATCTAGTATTAAAGCGTCGTTATCATTCTTGGCTCCCCGACCCAAGTACCTTTCCCTGTAACCGCTATTGTGTGTGAAGCGCGCGAGTCAGTGCCGCGCGCTCTCCTCACACTCACTATAACGTGGCTTCATCCACAAACTTCAATACAACTCACAAACGATAAAATTAGTTCGGTGCTCTCTGCTTACCGCGTCAGAAACCTCAAGTATAATAGAAATCATCAAGACAATAATTTTGACTGCAATTACCTGAGTTTACATTAGCACAGTGCGCATTTGTATTGGACGTACATACTATCCATTCCAGACTTCCAACCTAGCCCTACATATTGGTCAAAGTTTGAAACGAAAAGCCTTGTATTTCAGCTAATATCATTATCTTGGGGTGAACAGGTTTTTCAGTATCGGAAGCTGCGCAGAGAGTAACAAATATTACACCGCAGTTGAAATTAAAGTTTGTCTTTGACGCCGACAAAAATTGCAAGATGAGTGAAATTAGTTTGGATATAATTTAAAAATGAACACTGTTATTACATTACATTTGTTATACTTATACATATATGTACACGTGGGAATAATTCCCGAAAAAAAATTCCCCGTGGGAATTTGTCGCATCGAGAAATTCCCACAGTAAACACCTAGGGCGTACCTACAAAGGGGGATAATTTTCGAAAGAACCTCCCGGCGGGAATTTATTGCGTCAAAAAAATTCCCACAAGAGAGAAACTCGAGGCGTACCTTATAGGATATAGAGTTACGGTAAATTTGTCTAATGGCGGAAAAATACTGTAATAAAATATTTTAGTCCACGAATATTACGCGTACAAGTAAATTGTCGAGATCGACTCGTTCGCTAGGCCCCGCGCGCCTCGCTCGTGCTGGCCCGCCTGCCGCTCTCGCCATACGCGCACGTTTAGTATTTTCAAACTAAAATAAGACTAAAAAGTTATATAATTAAATAAAATTGATTTTTATGCAGTTAATACCTAGCCTAACAATTATCGGTTCTGCGACAGATGTGACCAGCCCACTGCCACTTCAGCTTGCTATTCTGTCGCAGAACCGATAACCGTTTAAGTAGACGTGTTTTGGAGTGGAGTCTGCGTCTTGGCAAACATAGCATAGGACGTGGAGTGACGATATAAGCAAAGTGGCTGGCAGCGGTTGGATTCGAAGAGCTGAATGAAGATTGGGCTCAGTGGGGTGTTTTTGGAGAGGCCTATGTCCTACAGTGGACGGGAGTAGGCTGATAATGAATATACCTAGCCCTTAGGTATTCAGCTACTCTAGTCACGATGTTGCGTCGAGTTTCTCCAATGTAACTCTTGCCACAGTCGCAAGGTATCATGTACACGTTCGATACGTTACAAACATATATACATCCATTCATTTTATAATGTGTGCAGTCTGCTATTACTCTATTTGTTGTATGTTTATATCTTAACGCTTGGATAGAATATACTTGGCGGTTTGTGGAAGTCGAATTGGCTACAAACCGCTTTCGTAGCCGCGCAGACCTGCATGGTGTTCACTGTGGTAAAGGAGTCGTGTGGTGGCTGATTATATATTATAATTTTTATTGTTATTGTAAATAGCAAAGCCAACGGGCGTGTTCAATAGAAATAGTTTTTTAGTTTTGTTCATAATGTGCATGCGTTGTTTCAGGTGCTCCAGCGATGAACGCGAACAACGCGCACCCAGGGGGTACCGCGGCGATGGGGACGGGGCCCGGTCCCGGCGTGGCTGGCGCTCCGGGCATGGGCCACGGCCCGCGGGGACCATGGAATTGGGGCTGGGCGCCACCCATAGCAGCGCAGCCCTCCGCACGAACAGCCGCCGCATTACCCGACGCTGGTGATGATTTTTTATTTATTTATAATTTCCTATTATGGTAATTAAGCCAAATGACATTTTCTTGTTGGTCGAATGGTTGCAAGCGCGACTGCTAATCGGGATGTCCTGGGTTGAAATCCCGATCGGGCGCCATTACATTTTTCTAATTTAGAATTTCTATTGGTAGGCTCACCACCTATTCTATGGGTCTTAAACGCAACTGGTGAAACGTGGGAGTGTACTACACACCTCTCTGCCTAGTATTTCGGGGATTGCAGGCGTGATATTATTAGGTTGTTACGACATTTTCTACCCGTTAAAACAGCTGTGATAAAATTCTAGGATGGTACCTAATTCTTCTAATTTTTAATATATTCAAAATGTTATGTGAATAAGTGTATAATTTTGTTAATTAGTTATGTGCATATATACAAATATCTTGCTCATATATGTTGCGAGCAGGTGCCGCGACGCAGCAGCAGACTGTTGCTGCTATAGACTCGTCCAGCAGCGATAGTCCAGCGGCCTCCAAGTCGAACATAGACGAAACCGTAAGTATTTTTAACCGATATAAGCACTGGCTGACAACAACGGTACTCAAGTTGTAGATAAAAAAGTACAGGACTATGTCCGCCGCTGGATGTTATATTGCGAGGTACTCGGTGCGAAGAATTTGGAAACCGGTATGCCGGTCAGGTCTGTGACGATCGAGCTCGTAACACTCGGGTGTTCTCCGCTCGTCCGATAAGGAACCAAACTAAATCATTCGGTAGTGACAAATATCCGTGGATAAGTACGCTTATGCACATTTATAAGGGAGCGCAAAAGGCTCATCCCGGCCCTGCGGGCAGAAGGTGTAAGTGGGCGGAGCGCGGGTGTCTAATAGAGCGCGGTGCGGCAGCGGATCCCCAGCGCGCTGGCGGCGCGCGCGGCCGAGTGGACCACGCACGCGGCGCCCGACGGCCGCGTCTACTACTACCACGCCGCGCGCCGCGAGAGCGTCTGGGACAAGCCGCAGAGCCTGCAGGACCTCGAAGGTACTTTCTTACTTCGCGATATTACCATATTACGCTAAATATCCTTCTCGATGTATTTGCACGTGATTTTAACGAATTTGTCTTGTAATTTGATTTCTTTCACTTTGACCATATGTACGAGTATATCTTCCGTTGGCAGCTTCTCCTTTAACAAAAGTCTCCTGTAAATAATTTTGTTTTTCACTGTCCCTCGCTATCCCGACCGACTCTGGATCTGTTCCTCGTTTAAGATCATTTTCTCACCGCTTTGTTTGTCGCTCTTTACATCTTCTGTAATTCCTAAAACACTATTCGGTTACTATTTTAGTCCTTTTCTCAATTCCTAGGATTCCATTCAGCTAGTGACTCAGTTACGGACACATTCGTCCCTAAACCGGTCTAACCCTACCCCTTACGTACGAAGTCCCTCAAGGAAGTGTACTAGGGCCAACACCATTCTTTATTTACGTAAATGATTTGTGCAGCCTTAATTTAAGACACTGTACCCTTCTTGCGTACGCTGACGATACTGCCCTCATCAAACAAGCTCCCACTTGGACTGAAGCACCTGAAAATGCTGAATCAGCAATGTAAACTGTCATGGATTGGTTAGACAAGAACTGTTTGATACTTAATTTGAATAAAACAGTATTTTTTACCTTTGCAGTAAACACTCCGGGCTTACCGCGCCAACCTTTGCCAACCTAATGATGTCAGTTGTTCCTGTACTGAATTAACTCATGTTCGGACGATTAAATATCTTTTTGTTCACATAGCCTGCATCCTCGCATGGAAAGATCAGATTGAGGCAACTGTCTCTAGAGTAAGAAGATTGATATATGTATTCAAGACCTTAAGAACTGTCGTTGACCACGATACCTTAAAAATGGTTTACCTTTCGCTGGTGCAGTCCGTTGACTGTGCTATCCTATTGTCTTTCGGTATGGGGCGGGTCTGGAAAAATCAGATTTCTCCGTTTAGAGAGAGCTCAGAGCTGTTTTACTATTAAATGTTTCGTGAGTGTTTACACGCATGATTATAAATGTACCGGCTTACCTCACGTACGTTTTTCGGGGTGGCCCGACTAGGTCCGGACCTGTACGAGGTCCTTCCTCATGAACTCCCGGCGCTCACAGCGAGTTCGCGGCGGAAACTTAAATACAGCAATACAGCTCAAAGAGCTCAAAGGGCTTCAAGTTCATAAC
>DWDT01005237.1:0-10583 GCA_018245595.1 Microceris scylla
ATTGGGTATATAGACTGTAGGTCTCCAACATACGTAATATATTCACCAGGCTTACTAATTTTTATGTAACCTTCGTCAAAATAGAATTCCTTAATTTCTTCAATTGCAGCGTAATAAACGTGGTCATTGACTTTAAAACGAAAGTCGACTCGTCTGGGAAACATCATTAGAAAATCTCTGTCTGCGTATGTGAGGAAATTGGGCTTTATTAGAAAATGTTGTGTCATATCAATACCTTCTCTTGAATTGTAGCCAATCATTATTGGAACGTTGATATTTGAAGGATTTTTGTCAGGTAGTTTTGTTATAACAGCATCTGGATGATCGTGTTCGATAATTGGACCAAAAGCTGTAATAGCTCTTTGATTTTCTCGTGATTCATCCGCGTGTGTAGCATAAAGTTCTGATTCAGTCAATTGAATTGCTGGTATATGTTTCAAAACTTGAAGTAGATAAGAACTTGTCGAGGCTTTATTCTCGAGATATTCAGATAACTCTATGGCCCGTTTTTTTGGCGTATTGTCCAAATATGTAGGATCCCACGACGTTCCACTCTGCAGTATAGCAGCTCTAAACAGCCCTTTACCTTTTGGAGAATGTAGTAATATATCAACAATAGCGGCACCTCCCTGGCTGCCCATTAAAGTTATTTTTGAAGCGTCACCTCCGAAGATTTCAATGTTTTCCTGGAGCCATTTTAGAGCTAAAATAACGTCGCGTAAGCCATTGTTGCCAGGTAGTAGATTATCTTCAAATGATAAAAATCCAAGTGATCCAATTCGGTGGTTCACGGTTACTAAAATAACATCTTCTTTCATGAAGAAATCTGGACCGTAATCGTTTGATGCATTGTACGTTACTTTAAATTGTTCATTGTATAAGAACACGATTACAGGTAAATTCAAATTCTCATCACGAGGAAGTTTTGGGGTGTGAATACTAAGATGTAAGCAATCTTCACTTCCATAAAATCCATAATTTTCTACATGTCTATTTGGCAAGTAGTATTGAGCACACTGTGGTTTTTCTTTCTTGACATCCAAAACATTGTCCCATCCTAGGTGGGGTAACGGTGCCTGAAATAAACACATACGTTAGCATTTTTCTTATATCACAAAAATTAACCTCATTATTATTAAAATAGTATTATACCTTGAACCTAAGTTCCTGAATTGGTGGTTGACCATATGGAATGCCCAGGAATGAGTAATAGCTTTCATTTGGAATAATCGAATCCACTTTAATGCCGGCTACTTTTCCATATTTAGTTTGTACTATCACATCACCGTTTATTGTCGTACAACTTAAAGATATCACTACTGAAAACACTATAACAATGTTGACAGACATGATTGGTTTGTTGAAATTGTGTATGAATGTCGTGCATTTAATAAGTCATATTAAACCTGACGTGTTCTTTAGATAAATAGTCGCTATTAATCGGTTTCTATTCTACTGGAACTTTGGTTATCTATCGAGTAGTGATAATTTATGAGTGTTTAGTTATATCTTTGCGGTGATAAATATTATATGGCTTAATAATACTGTTCATAAATGGCTTTATCCATTACATGCCACAAGTTATTATTATCTTTCTGTTGGCCTAGTGGTTACTGGCCCTCACCCCTAAGCCGAGAGACGTGAATTCAACTCTGTCAAAGACATTACATTTGTTGCCACAAATTTTTATTATCCCAGGACACACATAAACGTATAAATTTAAAATCTATTTACATATTTTTTTAAATGTTATATCTATGTTTTTCAGCTGAGTGGACACCGTGACATTGGTTGTGCCTAATTTGAAATCAAATCGCACATGTGTGAGTAATCCAAAGATATTAATAAAATTTGATAAATAAGAAAAGATTATTTCGAAAATTTTGTATTATCATCATCATCAGGCTGTCGAAGGTCTACTGTTGGATGTAGGCTTCATCTGAGAAGATTGTACCCATAATACCCTCGCTGAGTGTTCGAGTTGGGGATTGGAGAGCATGGCTTTCGTATGATTATATAGCCACGCCTAGGTGGGCACCGATGAGCTAGCGCCAGGTCGCCACTGTTATACGCGGTTTATACCAATGACATCCCTAGTCTTGAGGGCCACCTTCGGGAAGGAGAGCGTGATGTCCAGCTCGCGCTGTTCGCGGAGGACACTGCGTTCTTCTCGTCATCTCGCCGTGCGGAGATCGCTGTGACTCGAATGCAACTCCTGTTCGACTTACTACCGGAGCGGCTGGATAAGTGGAGGACGGCCGTCAACGGTAAAACGGTTGGAAATGGGAACCCGTTGTTAGGTATGGATGCCATATTGATTGCTCGTTGTAGATACGCGCACAGGTGGGACACTCAAGCTACCGAGCCATATTAAACTGCGGGTGTACAAGACGTACATCCGCTCACGGCTTACCTACGTGACACGGGCATGGTACGCGCTGGTAGACAAGTTGCAGTGCCGCCGTTTCCATGTACAGCAGAGTCTGGCCCTTCGAGCAATCATGGCGGCGGGTCGTTATGTTAGGAACAACGTGCTGGAGGGCGGTCTAAAAGTTTAGCCCCTGGATGGGTTTGTGGCCCGGTTGGCGAGGCGTATGTACGACCGTGCCGACAATGGTCTCCATGCCCAGCTCAGGGGCTTCGTGTCCTCGCAAGCTCGTTCTCCTGACGGCCGCCCGCTCCCGCGACAGCTGAAAGGTCTGGACGGCAATGCTTAGCATCATTGGTCGGCAAGTGACGACCATAGACCATAACACCGTCAAAGAATGGGGTGAGATCACTGGGTGGCGGTTGACCCCCCGAGGCTGCCCGGGTAAAGAGGGGATCTTCGGGGCCAATTTTTTATGGGGACAGTACATTAAGAAATACAGCATTGCTTACAAAATATTTTTATTGTATGTCTTCGCTATTTTTTTTCCATTTTTGATTAGGTAAACAATAAAAAAATTGGCCACAGTTTAAGAACTTTAATTTTTGATATAAAATAGCGATTCTACATATAATACAAACTGGTTTCTTACTATTGTATATAATTTCTTATTATAATTCGTCTTTTTTATTATAAGATACGATCCCATCTTTAGCAAGTGCTTCCCATTTCTTTATAAACCTCTCCCAGAATCCAAATCTCTCCTTGTAGAGATCCCGTTTCATTTCTATTTGTCTGTCAATGTGGAGATATTCTTTTGTGTCCGTGCTGTACGGAGTCCATTGTACGTTGAGCGGATTGTCCCCATTCGGAGTGGGGTTACTAAAGAGAAATAACAAAGATTTAAATTTAGAATCGGTATATTTAATTATTTTCTAATAGCACTAAAATATTTTTTTATCAACAATTTTTTCTCAATAGTTACGTGTGCATATAATATACTATGAATATGATATTACGAAAGAATTTAAATTTCAAAGTTGTTCTACATAAGTTACCTTTCGATCTTACCCGTATTTAATAAAATTTCCCCACAACCTTATCAACTTCCTTTGCATCTTTATCTCTTCAGATTCAGCGCTGTGATGTTTTTTGTATTTCTGATTGAGATTCGGGCACTTAAACAAGTAACAAAGTTCGTCTCCTGAAGCCGCACCCCAAGTGCCTTCTTCCACTTGGGTGAGTCGCAGGATGGCATTTTTGTTTTCATTAAAGTCACTGTAATAGTTAAAATGATAATAGTATACCGGGCTCTCTGACAAATTTGCGTACAGCCTCGCTGTTTGGTCCATAGGATATGATACTAATACATCTCCAATGAATGTGATAAATTCTGGAATGTTATTTAAGTGAACTTTATTACTTCTGAAATAAAACTTTTTTATATCATCTACAGCATGATCATAACTGTCATCTAGATGGTCGAATTTAAATTTTGTTCGAAGCGGCATTATCAATGGAAAATCTTTATCAACAGCTCCGAAAAATCTCGGCTCTAAAAGGTACTGTAAAGAATGTTCCAATCCCTCCCGAGAATTAAATCCTATCATAATGGGTATGCTTATTTTTTGAGATGAATTTTCTGGATATTCCGTCACAAGTCCATTTGAATTTTTTTCAATAACAGGACCAAAAGTAAGAATAGGTCTCTGAGTCTCTTTATTAAAATAAGATGGCATCGCCGTTAGTTCTTTTGCTAATAAATCGTCAGCAGATATGTCTTTCAAATCTTGTATGAGATGTTTACTACTAGGCGAGTCTAAGTCTAATAACTCGCCGAGAGAGAAAGCTCTTTCTCGGACCATGTCCTGTAGATATTTTGACAGCAAAGACGTACCACTTTGAAGGATAGCGGAATTGAATAGAACGTTAGCCTTCGAGTGGATAAGCAAATCGACTGCTGCAGCCCCTCCTCTTGATCCCATTAAAGTTATTCTATTAGGGTCACCACCAAAATTTTCTATGTTATTTTTTATCCACTTTAGCGCGGTAACTATATCTTTCAACCCAGCATTACCTGGTAGTAAGTCTTCTTCAACTGATAAAAACCCAAAAACCGTGAGACGGTGACTTATTGTTACGACAATAATGTCTTCTTCTATAAAAAAATCTGATGCATAGTCTAAGGACTTGTTATACGAATTCCTGAAGTATTCGTTGTGTAAAAAAACTACAGTAGCTCGTTTGTTTTGGTCTGGAGCTGGAGTGTAAATATCAAGGTAGAGGCAGTCTTCAACGCCATAATTTCCCAAAGGTTGTCCTTTTTTTATATTAATGTTAAATTGCATGCAGGCTGGTTTTTCTTTCTTAGCGGTGAGGACACCTTCCCATGGTTCTATGTCTTGAGGAGGCTGAAACAGTATTTTAATTAATTACTTTTATGATTTGAAAGAAATTATTTCTAGGTGTATTACGTTGAAATACACACAGAAATATATTTAAATGTATTATGTTATATGAAAAGGAAAAACTTAAACTTTGCTTTATGTCTTCAGTTTTAAATGTTGTGCATTTATCTTATTAAGAAATATTTTTTATTAAAGGAGTTTTTAGCAAGCGAACAAGTGGCAGTTTTTAGTTCACTGCCGCCTCTAGAATAACTTCGACCAGGACTATAGGACTAGGACCCTTAGTTTAGTTAGCATACATTGTTAATAAGACTATTAATATTAATTGGACCGCGGGCATTAGGACTGCTAGTAACATAACCTTAGTTAGTAAAGACTAGAATGAAAACAGCTAGAATTATTTAGTATCCGTCCTATTCAAAATTGATCACAGACGGGTTACTGCTTTTTAAAACTGAGATGGTCGTCTCCAACAACCGTAATCATATCAAACATATCTGTGAATTACATCACAAAAGTGTATCGTTTAAATTAAAAACGTAACATCACGCCTGTAATTCTCGTGGTAGGCAAAGGAGTGTAGTACACTCCCACGTTTCACCAGTTATGTTTTACGTCCCATGGACTAGGCGGTGAGCCGATTATCATACGCCGGGCACGGAACCAAACTCCGAGCCACTATTAGAAATTCTAAATTATAAAAATCCCATAGTACCCGGGATTGGAACCCAGGACCTTATGATCGGCAGTCGCGCTTGCAACCACTCGACCACCGAAGCAGACTAAGCTACTAGTGATTTAAACATATTTTCTTACATAAATGTATACATATTACTGTCACGTTAACCTATTCTGTAGATCACATCCTCCTATGGGCCGTATAACTAAAATAGCTGAAAATTTCATGAGCTCAAAATTTCGTTCCACTAAGAAATTTAATCACACGCAAGTACTCGTATGTTCCTCTATAGATACTACATTTTGTATTACACTTTTGGTTTCGGAGCCTTAAAGGCCTTATTTTTAAAGGAATAAACACTCTGAAGCCCTGGTATTGTTGGACCTGTGAGTTAAACAAATATGTACCAAAAATCTTAGTTCTTTTACTGGAGGCGCAGCGAAAGGGATACCCGCATACCCGAAGTAGTCCACATTGTTTATTAATGTCTTCAACGCTTTTCCCGACACCAATCCATGTGTTGTTTTCACAACTTCTCCAATAGATATTGGAATAAATGCACTTAACAACAAAGTTATAAATAAACGTATAGGAAATATATCGAACATTTTTAGTTCTCTCATTCAACTGATTTGGCTACAACAGCAGAGTTTACAATGACATTTATCTGTTGCGATATCGTGTTTCGAACTTATCTTTATTTTGTTTTATTAATGGATTATAGGATTTGTATATATGGTATTTTTAATGAAAATATAGAATTTTAAGTAAAAACAGCACGAGTAAACAAACTTGTATTAATAATGATGTTTGTGGATAGATTTCAAAACATATTTTAAAAGTTTTCAGGGAGAATAACACTTAGATTTAGCAGTGGTAGAAATTTTACCGTAATCATTTAAATTACCGAGTTATAACGTTATTGAGGTTATTAAGACAGAGAGTGTACCTCTATACCTTTCTAGTCTGTGCTACTGTTTGCCATAGTCTATTATTATGTGTCTGAAATTGACAGTACGCACGTAAGCAGCGAAAGTGTTAATGATTTTAATTAAATATATAACACATCGTATATAAATATACCATAATGGATAAAATTTATCTTTCTCTACATAGATCTTGTCTATGCCAAATGTCAACTCCTCCGTGTTCATATCTCTAAAAGGGGTACAAAACATTTCTTTTCATGTATTGAGATAGTTGGTCAATTTATACTGGTTACTGCAGAGGGTGTTTTTCATTTGTACTCACACCCATATGCCGTAATGGGGCTTCACATTGGTTGTGATCAATAGTGATCTTGTTTTAAAACCTTGCTTGACGTTAATTTTTCATCCTTATTATTTATAGATTATCGTAGCGGTCAACTTGGCGTCTTACCTGTTCAATATTTTCAAAACATTTCTACGCATTTAAGAATTGAATAACGCATAGTGTAAATATTTATTATTTCTAATTTACCCTTTAGTTAAAATTTCATTTAGTTTTAGAGAATGATTTGTTTTAGTGGAACGTTAGTTTTTATCAACGTTTTTCATTCACTTTCTGAAAGGTTCAATTTAATCAATACGAATGGATGTGTTATTATGAGACGGAAAATGTTTGCTGTTTTTGAAAATAACCCATACGCTGCTTTCTATAGGATTCCATATGCTGAACCTCCTGTTGGCGACTTGAGATTTAAGGTTATTTTGATCTGTATACTAAACTGAATGAATTTGTTTATATTATTTATATATTTTATTATGATTATAGTCAAATTAAAGGTAAACATTACTTTGAATTCTTCTCCATAAACTCCCTCTCCGGTGAAGACTGTTGCTAGCACTTATTGGTCCGTGGTACGACGTAGATTTTCTTTCTTATTAACTCCCGCTAATTAAAAGTACTGTACTGGTGAGCTCTTTATATGCAATCGTAAAGACATTTTCATAATTATTGCAAATTCTGTTGAGTATTGAGTATTCATACATATTCAACGCATTGAAAGTAAGAATTAGTCCAGACTAGGAGTCCTCCTTAAAACACTATAAGATTATTTTTCTTTTGGTGATCTACTATTCTATACTCGATACTCTGTCTACCAATACTGTCTACTTCTATAAATTTCTCTATTACTTTTAACCATAATATATGACACTAGCTAAGTTAAAACCAAACTTACGCCCGCACCGTGAAACGGCAAACAAAAAAGAAACTGGAAGTTCCCTAATTTGATTCCCGGTACTCTTGTAAGTACCTTAAACAAGTTGTTATTTAGTTTAGTACGTTCTGTAAGTTCCCTAGCTCACCTTATTCAATTGATCCTGTTAGCTTATTCATGTTTTCTAATGTTCTTGGGAGAAGAAGAGCTGGTGTTGAATAATAATAATTAGTATTAATATCTTTGAATAACATTAATTAGTGTTATTATTATTCAACACCAGCTGTTCTATAATTCCAGTATTGGACACGGGTCTCCTTTCAGAATTAAAAGAGACTCAGCCATAATGGGCCTCGTAAAAATTCTAAACTGTATGGATGTGGTTTGGTTCATTTTCATATAAATAAAATTCGGCCACCGTTCCGTCTAAAGTAAAGCTTAATGCGATCTAAGATGTATGTAGATCTACAAAAGGTTCTTCGCCCTTTCTGCGAAGAGCTGTCGAGATTTACCTTTGTAGGGTATAAGCGTTGATTGACGACCCATTCGTTTATATACTTACTAGATCTAGTGTTTCAGTCGTATCGATGAGTCTCGCCGTAGGTTTTCAGTTTTTATATCCGATGTTTTGAGTGTTGAACGAATATATTCTTTCTTATAGTGGATCTGGTGTAAGGCTGTGAATATGAAGGGAGACATTTTTAAATAGCGGAAATCATTGTAACACAATTGTTCTATTTTTGTAAATTGACTCAGCAAATATATATTTGTAAAAATTTTTCTTTTTTAGCCGCCAAAGGAGTTTCCATTTTTAATTAACAGTACTGTTTATGATCTGAGTCAATCAGTACGTGAGACATGATCAACAGGTTCTGCTGAAGATTGCTTGTAGTTCAATTATTTCCATTTACATGTTCAATTATATCCATTTACATGCTCCGAATAAAACTATCAATTTTCCAGTACTTGAGTGGATAAATGAGTATTCTAGTCATCATGGTCCTGATTGCTTCATAGATGAAGAAGTTTTAGTTGTGAGCGTATGTTTTTGAGTTTTCATATTTGGATTTCTTTACACCTTTCAGCTAAAGATGTGTTGATGGCTCTTAAATGGATCAAAGATAACATCAGCATGTTTCATGGAGATCCGAGAACAGTAACTGTTGCCGGCTCAGGTATCGAAAGCACTATTGTGTCGTCATTACTATTATCGACAGCAGCACATTTCAAGAGTTATCATCTAAAGTGGAAGTGCTCTGTCACCGATCGATTATAGATCATACGATTTTGAGACGGAAAGGAAATTGTATTTCAGGCTAAGTGGATCCAGACATAAATTTAACCAAGAAAGGTTTCATGAAATTCTTAGTAACGCTTCTAATACTAAATTGATTGCAACGTCTCCGGATCTGTTTGATAGCTTCGAAATACGAAATAATCAAAGATTTATAAATTCGTTGGGATTTGTTATTGAGGATTCCACAAAAGAAGCCTTCATAAATAACCATCCATTAGAAGTATACAAAAAGATACTGGCTAATAACAACGTAGATGTGATGTTCGGATTCACGGTTCTGGAACGTTTGCATAAATTGAGAGGATTGGTCGGGAACCGTGAGCTTTTAAAGAGTTTAAATTACAATTTTCAATACATACTGCCGTTCGAGGGGCGAAAGGATATGTACAATTCCAAAAGATACAAAAGGAGAAGGAAACACATAATGGATTTTTATTTTGTTAATGGAACGATAGGAGTAACAAGTTTGAGGCGATATGCGAAGTTCCATTCAGACCAAGTCGTTTATCCGATACTCCGTCAGGCCATCCTTCGATGTAAAGCTTTGTGCAATAATGTTTACTTGTATAGATTTGAATTTAAAGGGGCTTTCGATATCGGTTGGAGATCTTCGGTTCCAAATTTAAATTGGACCGGCGCGACGTTTGGGGACGAAATCTGCTACCAATTCAGATGTAAATCACTTAATGATGTCTATCAAAGCAATGAAATGGTGGCTGAAAGACATTTCATTAAGAAGATTGTGAAATTAATGGCAAATTTCGCTAAGTAGGGGTATATATAAATATACATACATTGTCTTAATTACTTAATATGTTTTTAACGATTATTTAATTGACAGTGGTAGAATATGTCGTTGGTAATATTCCATGCATTCAATTAGCAACCTAATTTTTCAATGTAACTGCTGTAAATAATAGATTTGTTATTAATAACTGGATGCTTTATAAAGTTGTATTGCGTAGACTTAACGCAAAATGTACAACGCATTAAAATATTGATTTAGTATTAATTGTGTAGTTACGTTAAGTTGATTTAGTGTTACTTTACATTTAAAGTTAGTAAGTATGAAACATTTTAAACTTTTTTCTTTCAGTAATGTTACTCCCACATCAAAGGATAAAATTGTAGGTACGTTAAAATGGGAACTTCTGTTTCTTGATCAAAACTTCAAAGGTTTCAGTGTGAAGAAGAACATGAAAATTATTAACTTACCCTAGGAGTAAAGGATGAAGTTTTGGGATGACTTCAAAGAGGAATATTTTGCTGAAAATATAACTAAAGATGAATTGTGAATTCTATTCCTTGTTTTTTTTTATTTTTCACTGATTTTAAAATACTTTTATCGTAAATACATTTATTTGAAACGTTTTTCTTTTTTTATTATAATGTTATTAGCAAGAAAAGGACGATATGATAAATATAGTATACTCCCAACGGCCACCACTAAAACGGGCATGAGCTGATTTGAGCTGTGATCTTGTTAAAGAATTACAAAATAATTACCAATTCAGCCTATTTGGATTAACAGGAGCAGTGGTAACCTTTTTTTTTTTCAACCCATTACAATTCCACTGTTGGAATACGGATCTCCTCTCATATTAAGAGAGTTAAGGCAATAGTCGGCCACGCTGGCCAATTGCGGTTTGGCAGATGGCAGTGGTAACCTAGTGGATTGAAATTCAGCC
>DWDT01005238.1:0-10583 GCA_018245595.1 Microceris scylla
ACAATCGGTTGAACGGGGCAGAAGTTGCTACTCTGCAGCACCACCAGGTGGCGAGTGGCATCAATGAGCATATTACATAAACCTTCTCAGTGGAAAAATACACATATATACCAATTTTCATAATAATCGGTACAGTAGTTTGTGAGATAATCGATAACATACATACAAACATTCATTTTTATATAATAGAAGATTTCTTCTTTTAGTATATTCTATGTTAGAAGCCTATGATAGCCGTTGGAGTAGACGTATTCTGAAGTGGACCTACGACTTTGAGAACGTAGCGTAAGACGAACTCCAGCTAGGTGGAATAATGATATATGCAAAGTGGCTAGCAATGGTTGGATATGAACACCAGAAGAACAAGACCAGGAGTATGCTATGTAGGACTAAGTCTGATAGTGGACGGGAATAAGCTTGTGGTTATAATAATAATGATGATAGTATAAATATAAACAAATCATATGACGACACTATATTATGTTAAAATATATCAGAGACGTAGAATCACTTTTAGAACTTTCTACAGCAAAAAAAAAGAAACTAGATGAAATATCCTGTAAAAACACACGTGTAAAAGCATACGTTATTTACTTGTATATATCGGTTTTAAAAGTAAAATTTTCGGTAATAAAGCCAAAATAACATATCGGTAGCTATGGTCATTTAAACGTTGTTTTGTGATGCGCCGAGAGAATATCAAAATTCAAGGAAATTTCATCATTATCTTGGGATTTTCCGAATGACATATATTTCAAAATTATGTATGGGGTGAAATATAATCAAAAGTTATCCTGTCTAATGGCAATGCACGTCTCATGTAGAACGGCACAGAGTTAATTGCAGAGGATTGGATGCGCAACTTTGACATTTTCATTAATTACTGCGGCCGAGAGGTAATAGATAACTTCCATATTCTGTACCGGTTAGTATTGGGCGTGTTCAGGAACCAACATTGAAACATACCCCATGATTTAAATCGATTTTCAATAAAAATAAAGGAAAATAGTTAACAAATATTAAGTGTTATATTTGTTTGTTTTTTATTTTTAAATTTTTTCATAATGATTAGTCCTTGAATTAAAGATCCATAAGTCTTAAAAAAAATAATTCTTTTTTATTACAGTATGATAGTCAAGCTAGATAACTATTATTATTAGTAAAACATTGCAGTATAATTAATGAAATTGCAGTAAAAGTGATTTAGCACCAACCACAGTGTAAAACATTGGATGAAATAATCGATATCAAATATGCAATTTGAAATGCATGTACGCCATTTTGTTATTGGTACATTCAATATATTGGAGAAAGATAACTTCGTTCTTTTTCCTCAAGTCAAAAAGGTTACGGAGTCATTATTGTGTAATGGCAAGCCGTTTTCTCACGCGTGTTTTTCGGGATAGTCCCAGTTGATTAAGATCTATTCAACCTTCAGCCTCAAAAGCTCCCAAAATTCGCAGTGCGGTCCCGGAGGAATCGCCACAATTTTTATCGCCGGTATTAAGAATAATAATATCTTGGGACAACTCACACATGACCATTTAGTCCCAACAGAGTCCGACTAGGCTGAGTCAATACAATGGCTAGCAGATAGCAGATTAACATTAATTTCAATTTTACGCAATTAATAACGTAACTACGACATAAATATATTTTATAGGGTTTCGAACCCAGACCTCTGGTTCTATAATAAGTATCACTAATCATTGGACCAAAAGTCTAGCCAAAAAATTATAAGATCTTCATAACATAGTATTACACATATACGTATTTAGAGCTTTTTAGAATCAATTTAGAAGGTCATCGAGTGAGATGATGATGATAGAGCTTTTTGTGGTTATTACTTATTCAATAGAGGCATATTTAATTTTCGATACGTCTATTCAGACTAACTGTACTATATTCATAGTAGACATTTTTGACCGAACTTCTCGTTTCTTGTATATATAACTTAGGTTAGTATCTAGATAGCCAGTAAAATGAACTTACACAGATAAGGACTAGTTTATGTAACAAAATAAATATAGGTATTGTACTATCTGACTATGCATTTATAGTGTTGTTAAAATGCTATACGAATATTGAAAATTCTATGTAATGTAATGGCCATGTACTTTCAAGTTAACCAAATGAACTGAGACATTATTTGTTAATTGGAATATTACGTTTTATTAACACGAAAATGCTTTTATACAGAATACATTGTACAATAGCATGCAGGCAGAAAGCTAGTAGCAACTGCTACCATTATAGAAATGTCGATAGCTTTAAGCCATTTTCGTGCTGACGCCCAGTAATATTAAACTTTCACGTCAATCTGTGCTATTTCACACGATACTAACTTTCGTTTTGATTTCCCCAATGTCAGGTTTAAAAGTTTTGTGAATAAATGAGAATGCTAACATGTAATGGGTTATGTTTTACTTGCTGATTAAATATATGTATTAAAAAAATTAGGCGGTCAAATGCGGTTAAGAGGTAATTGAAGTTTGGACCTCGAAAAAAATTAAAAAAAAAAAACAGAGATCCGATAAACTAGTTCAATAAAAAATGTCAAGGTGTGTAATCTAAAATTGAAATATAAAAAACGAGAAAGTCACTTTGCATATCTTTCCGTTAAGCATTCGTATGAAAACAGCTGAAATATTTAAATTGAAAAGACAAACCTGTTAGCATAATGTAACATCACGCCTATAATCTCCGAAGGGATAGGCAAAGGAGTGTAGTACATTCCTACATTGGACCAGTTATGTTTTTGCTACACCATGACAAAGTGGGGAGCTTATTGCCCTACACTGGGCATAGACCCCTCCACCGAGTCACTACTAGAAAATGTTACTAAAAAATATAATTTCGAAAAATCCAATAGTACACGACTCTTAAAACTAAACCAGCGCGATTTCTCTTCTTCTCGATTGACAGTCGCGCTTGAAACCACTCGACCAACGAAGCAGTTAGTTACGAGTTGAATAATTTGTTTTAATCAAGCCATATAAGAATAAGAAATACGGCAAATAATTTACTAATATCTAATAATATTTATGGAAGTATGTATGTATCGAAAAACATCTGACCGCTACAGATAACGCTAATTAATACCAATTGAAAGTAGACTCAAAGGACTTCCCTAATTTCAACTTAACTTCTAAGACTCATCGCATTACGCATTCATCGAAACTTTCTCCAGAACGGCAAAAGATAATATTAACTGCGATATAATTACACGGAATTTCATTTTTCCTTTAAAAAGAATAGCAAATGAGCTCGTAGCAGTCAAAAGTGGTCTTTGCTATCTGTGGACATAATTATGCCCAACTACGAGTAGGCTCATATTTTGTTAGTTTGCTTGATAAGATATGTATTATCATGTTTTTTTATGAAGAAATGGCCTCGAGTTTTGCTGCGTTTATTTGATGGAGATGCAGCTTAGGATGTAGCACGCTCGCCTAGAAAGTGCCTATTTATTCTTCTTTTCAATAATTCCAGGTTATACCGGTCAGGAATCATGGACGCCGCCAGAAGTTCCATTCTTTCCCAGTTTGTATATTATTTAGTATTAATCGGTATCATGATTGCGGAAATGGTCTTAATCTTATTCATGTAAATTGTCATTGTTTGGAAAATTTTCTAAAGCGGGGTAGTATGAACGAAGTTACTGCGGTAATAAGCTGGATAAAGCAAGTTAAGGTTAGGACACGATGGTGCTCATTAGCGGTGGCTTGTCTAACAGTGCACTGAGGCTGGATAGTAACGACGATGATAGGGTGACCAATAAATAATTTTAGACAATATTTTCCGTTAAGTAATTTAATTGAATTTAGTTCGAAAATTTATTATTTGTATTCCAAGATATGTCTAAGTTATCCCTTGATTGATAACGATAAGCATATAGATAGCACAGCGCATTGGGTATGTAAAATCATGTTATAGGGCGTTCCAAAAAGTCCATGTAGTTTATAACGCGAAGAGAATAATTGCCTTTTGTATGTGTTAAAGTGTATAACTATGTAATATATGTACACATCGGGTTAAGAGGTCAAAATTAGTAGATTTTCATTTCTTTAAATATAATATCAAAATAATAGCTTTTTAATGAGTGACTTTTTAAATGTAATATTAAAATAATAGATTTTTAATAAGTGAACATGCATGTGAAAGTAAATCCGTTACGTATATATAAAAAACCCTATTTTTAACAATTTCGTCTACCTGTCTGTTAGGATGTTTGTCCCGGCTTATCTCCAAAACAGCTGAATCGATTTGGACGGAAATTTCACTTGAAGATAGTTAATATTACGAGGAGTAACTTAATTTGTTTGATTTAAGAGATTTTTTTTTAAGATTTAATACAAAAAAATAGAATCCATGAGATGTTAAACCTACGCATTCAAAGTCGCGGACACAGTTGTCTGAAATATAACTTTTAGGCACAAAACTATTTAACAGTGCTAACATGGATTTAAGTCATTCGTTTTTCTCATGCAGTAATTATTTTAATAGAGTATATTGTGATTTGTGTCTAATTACGTAAATCTCACCCTCTATTTTCGCATTCTTGTATAACAGGAAAGCCAACATGTTATCTGCGTAATGCCACATTGTTCTAATGGGAAAAGCGGGGGGAAACAGCGCATTATCTCCGCTAAGGAGATTGTTCTGTGAAAATATACTGAGCGATTGTGGGTCGACTTGATCAAGTCTTGTTCTCGTTCACCAATACGTTTATGTTCGAGTCTCACCCTTCACTTCTCATTGATTTGTAAGAACAACGCACATTTGTCTAAGTAATACGACACACCTTTAATGCGTCGAACTGAAACGGGGAAGGGGAACACGGTAAAACCTCCTTTGAGGAGATTATTTTATTAATATGTTCCATGTCTTTTTAATTAACATGAAGCGACGTATAAGAAAATCGAGAGAGATTGTTTCCCCTGCGTAAGGTTTTGATTCTTTTTATATCCACCTTTTATTTTTTCATTCGTTCATTTAACCAATCATACATTCATATACTCATTCAGTCAACCATTCATTCATTGGTTTGTTCGTTCATTGATTACGGATTTAGTGTTATCTGTAATAATGTTAGATGATAAAAAATAATGAAATTAGGAAAATAAAGAGTATTTTTAAATCCCTTCGCCACGTCTCTACCAGAAAACTCATTAACTAAATAGAGATTGCTCTAGCCCGGTGTGTGATCGGGCACTGCAACTGCCTGAGCTAAAGCTTGAAAATAGAATTTCTAAATGTCGAAAGAGGCTAAGGTTGCTTACTTAAAGTAATAAACTTGCCTCTAGCAATTTTCTACTAACAAGACATACAGAATATGGAACCCATTGTTGGTCAAATACTGTTATGTTATCATACGACAAATTAATACTAATACTAGTATAAATACGACAAAACATGGGATAGGTATTATTCTGTGCTGACCTGGCGTAATATTATGTAGATATTTAAAATTCCTCTCAAAAAGCTTAACATGCATCATTAACTGTGGTTCATAGAAATACCATTCCATGAGCGCGCCATGAATGTCCACAGTAGTCAACGGTTGAAACGTTTTAAATCGTGCAGGCTTATTGAAAGGGGCACAGATTGCGGAATACCCTTTGACGGCTGGAGGAAAATCAAAAAAGTTGCAGTAGAAGAAAATAACCACCTGCACTGTTGGCAGCGCCGACGCTGGCGGATTTTCAACAAACGACCATGCAGATTTATACCACTTTGAGTGTATTTTTCGAAAAGGGAAAACAAAAATTTTCGGCATCAATATTCATAGCACTCGTCCATATATCAGTTTTTTCGTTTCTTTACGGCTTTCAATTGAATCAGTCCTGATATTACTATCCATGCTCTTGTTTCTTGCCATACTGAGGGTAGATCCGTATCCAGTAGAACGAAAAAAGGTTAATGGTTGGATCATAATTTTCGTGATGACTAATTATTCCTAATTTTTTTTATAATACTTTTAGTTATTATGTATTTTTCAATTATATTGATCATTAAAAATGTATGTATATAAAACATTAGCAGTGATCGAACATTATTTTGGTATAAAATAAATATTATTTGATATAAAATTAGCAGTGATAGCCTTGTAGTTTAAATTCTTAGCACCAAATATCAGTTTGTATGCGTTTCTAAGATGACATGAACATATTTTGAATAACTTGTTACTGAGCAGCTCTCCATTATGTTATCCTTAAACGTGCATCAAATCTGTAATTCCACACTCGGCTAGCGTTACAGAATTTGGACTTTCTCATTCCAAGAAGACATCGATATCCGAGTGAAGAGTAAAACGGGTTCTTCGTGATGATACAGATATTTTTCGTACAGTAGACCTCGTGAACAAAATCTGAATCTTGAGACTAATTTTATTTAAATTTTATTTAAATTTATTTAAATAACAATAAAATCGTATTCAAAGATCGTACCTGTGCAATGAGTTTCTGTAGTTCTTCGTTTTCCTTGACGAGTTCCCGATAGCGCTCCTCATCAGCAGGGGCGGAGCCCGAGCCCGATCCGCGACCGCTTTCTGCCCGCTCCGTCGGATGCCTTATTACTTCTATTACCTGTAAGTGTATTGAAATTTTAGTATACAATACCAGACTTAATTGTACCTGGATCAAGTATTGACTGATGGGGGCAGTCAGAAGTCTCCTAAACCAGCGCGTGTGTATGAGATGTTTAGTATTTAGAGTTTTCTATCTATCCCGTAAAGAACTTGGCGTGATGATATAATAATAACGAATTGGTTTTTAAACTAGCTCCAATTTAGCCCGCTGGTTAGTTTCTACAACTCGAAGTATCATTACTACACTTAGTTGTCCCGGTAAGTGTCTCGCGAGTTGTTCCTCTGTTCCAGTTAGCAGACGGTAAGACACGAATAAATTTAACTTACACTTCAGTAAACGCCTCAGAACTTTTAATTTCTATAAGAGTTTCCATCAAAAACTGTTCTGAATAATTACCACCAAATATCTATATCGCATGTTACCACTTATAACGATTATGTTGTTTTTTATAAGAAAGTAACTTCATATTCTACCAGAATGACGGCACTCTCAACTTTTGTACGATAGAATGAATGTTTATTTTGTTACGAAATCTCATTAAAGTATATAATGTTAACGCGAAATATAAACACTGAAATGTTAACAAGTTCCGTATTTAACACTATTAAGCAGCACAACGTCCCATTTTCTGTGGGGACCGTTTAAAATGAACCTGTCATTAACTTATTGACAGCGCAAGTACCTACTGTATACTTGCTAGACTTGATTGGAATTCAATTAAACACAATTATATTTTACGAGCTCAATAAATTGCCATATATATTTATTTCGGACTTCAATTAATTGCTTTAAGCGTGTAATTATTTAGTTACTCTATATAATTGCACTTAATTGAAATTATCTTTCATTAATTATTTTTTGGGCAATTAGATACAGAAATGTTCTTGTTATCCGTATTTTCGTATAGTTTCATCACTTTGAGCAAAATTAATGGGTAATTTGTGAATATTGGGTAATTAATGTCCTGTTAAATACTTTTGAAAGAAATTAAAATGCTACCAAAATAGGCATATGTTTTCAAAATATTGTTAACCGTTTTTTCAGTTCATTCGCTTATGTTGTCTCCTAACGTTTGAGATGTGGTTTATGTTACGATATTCCAGTTTGATCTTCCGACCCTGCCACTGAGACCTACATTGTACTGATATACGCCAGCCGTTAGCGGTCTCTTTATATACTGCGGTTTATTTGGCTTCTACTTACACTAACATTGAATGTGCTACAGTTTCATAAATCTTTTTTGTTGAATTGATACTATATTTTTTCGCAGCAGTTAGGAGTAAAATTAGATAGTTTTTTGTCGGAAATTAGAATTATTCCTCCCTCGAAGCTTTTATCATTATACTGTTAGAACATAGGTTTCCTCTCAGGATGAGAGGGCTAAGGCCATAGTCTGCCACATTGGGTAGCGCGCGTTGGCAGACTTCACACGTCTTAGAGATTCTTTTTCCTTAAACTCTTAAGGTGTGCAGGTTTTCTCGAGCTGTTTTCCTTTACTGTTATAGCAAGTATTTATTTTTATATTTAATCTTTAAACGCACATTGTTGTAAAGATGTGCGCGCCATGGATTTGAACCCAGGAGCCCAGAGTGAGAGACTACATTCTAAACTACTACTAGGCTGTCACTGGTATAGAAATATTTTGTAAATATTATTTCGCAGTCTGTGAACATGAAGTCATGTTTTTAAATCTATTTATTATCTGTTAGGAACATGAAAATAATGATAACATAACATTTCCAAAGATCATTCAAGCGATCATTGCGAGGAAACCTGCATATCTTTTTTAACAATGTTCTCTAAGGCATGTAGGCACATAAGACTGCCAACCCGCATTTTGTTAGTGTGACAGACTATGCCCGTAATCCTTCTCAATCCAAGCCGAAACCCACGTCCATCAGTGGAGCGATAAAAATGTTGGTGATGATTTAAGTAATCTCCTATTTTATTTGTTTTCAGAGTCTATGTCCTTTAGCTGCATTAGACACCTCGGAAATTAATGACATTTTGGGTCACCTCACACACGGCCTTCTGACTCATATCATCGAACATCAGATAAATTACATTAGGTGCCTTTCTAAGTACATCATATACATAATATAAATTATTTTACTCATTTTAGAAGTTACTGTCGCTAACCATAGAAAGAAACAGCCACTCGGTGTAAAACGTTTGAATTTTCATAATACAACTTACGTACATATATGCATAGAGCGTTCGAGCATTAGAGCCATCATAAGCCACTGTCAAAAGGCAGCTCGGGAGTCATTTCGAGTCAAAATAAGTAAAAAAGATAAGGTCGCTAATGTAGAAGCGATCGATACGCTCCACTTGGCAGCTTAGCTTTGAATGCCTCAAATGTGATGTCAAGGGACTTAATGAGAAAGCTGCGTGAATAATTCCGTTTTACCTCGATATCGTTTGAAAGGTGTACACACACACTCACAGGCAGGAAATTTATTTTGTCAAGCAATTATTATACCGTAACGCACCATCATGCCGGTCTTTCCCAAATGCGGTAGGTTGAGTGTAACATACTATTACGCTCTCACTATTCACCAGTTATATTGTAATCCCGCAATGGAATAGCTAGTGAGTCCATTACCATACACCAGGCATAAATTCAGACTCCGTGCAACCACTGGAAATTTTAAATTCGAAAAATCAAATCTATAAATACAATAAAACTGTAAATAATCGTTTGTGCACGCTAATCTCAGAAACGGCTTATCCGATTTGAATGCAGTTTTCAGGATTATATTATTCTGATGGACTTTACCTAACATTTAGTTATTTTTTTTTCATTTAAATCGGTTAACAAATAAAGAAGTTATGTCAATTTATGTCAATAATCGCGTAATATGTACCAAGTAAAATAGAGCTCAGATGTATATGATCAATCCTCATATCATCACATTAAATAGGGTTCAGCTTAGGCTGGAAGCGCGATAGTTAACGATGCGGCTTTTTTTCTGATTTTAGACGATAAATAAAAACTTGCAATCCGTTCCTGTTAGTGACAGATAATATAGATAAATTATTGCGTTGGGAATTTAGTTAGTATTATAGAAGTTTTTCTAACAATGTTAGTTGACAGTTCCTATGTTTTGTACACTTAATTTCCTGAATGTGTCTTTTTAGATTTAAATAAGCGAATCCGAGTCCTATTGTTGTGGAATGTGGAATGATTGGATATTTTGGCTAAAATTCTCGTTTTCGATTTTCAGAAGTGACACTCCTCCTGTCAACTTAAATTTCGGCGAAAAATAGAGTTAGATACATATAGACATTTGTATAGATACTCGTATAATATAAATCTCTTACGAGGGTTAGGGTAAAGTGAAAATTTTATTAGTTGTATGCAATTATCGTTATACAAAATCTCATTTTGTCCTTCTAATTTGTGGATATCGGTACAGAGAAACGTATCACGTTAACCCATATTGCGAAACATTTTGAAACAAAAGGACACAGGCATAAAGGATGAAGAAATATAATGCTCTTATCTGTTATTCATCGGCTAGTGTAACCGATATTGTATGAATCCGACGAGACTTGTAGCTCGCTTGAATTAATGTGTTCGTAGTTTGTTATCAAATAGAGCAATGTTGCCAAAACATTAATTCTGTTTGCGATCCGGTTGCTTTGTATTAGGGATTAGCTTACTTGTGGCCCTATTAAATGTTGATCTTATATTCACGTGGGTATGTTTTTTGACGAGTTATAAATTGGTGATATTACGTTACACTGTGGGAATACATATATAAAAACGTAAGCACGTGCAAATTACCAATGTGTTATACATATACATATATGTATATAGATACATATAACCTTAAGTCAGGTCCTGTACGGCGTAGGCGGAGAACACCGAGTGCCAAATATCTCATACACACACACACACGTAGGTATATTTGTATATTTATTTATTTATTTATTTATTTATTCACAAAATCCACAGCTTTTAACAATTTATTTACTATCTAAACTTATAGT
>DWDT01005239.1:0-10583 GCA_018245595.1 Microceris scylla
AGAGCTCAGTGGCGTGCTATTGGAGAGGCCTGCTTCCAGCAGTGGATGGGAGTAGGCCGATGATGATGATGAACAACCAATGATACAACGTAATTTAATAAGGGTACTTACACACTGTATGTGCGTTATTCGTACTTAAGCTTTCACAAACGATTTTTAAGCACATTTTTACGTTTATTGGCGTGATCGTTTTATACATGTAGGAAACGAGTTGGAACCTTTGCAGCCAACATTCATCATGCGGAAAGTCACTCTCCAGGTAACCCAATTTCTTTGTATACTCGCACAGGTATCTAGGTTCGCCTCTGCGTGTTAAAACTGTGTTCAAAGACACAATGTAACGTTCATATCTAAAGAAATCTTGTTTATTTACCTTCTATCAGAGGTACCTATACATGAAAAAGATTTCCGTGACAAATTTTGGATGCACTATTGCAATGGGCTATATTAAAAGTTAAAATTTTCGGTTAATACACCTATGTATTGTAAATTGTATACTGTATACAATTTCTATTTCTACACCTTATCGAATGTAAGTTCCGTCAAAATCACCGCAGTATTTTATTATAATGTCGTGTAGGTATTATTTTCTTAAACAATTTCATCGATGCGATAAAAACAAAACCGACTTCAAGTTAACACATCGTTTTCTACAAATGTCAGTTGAATGATTTTCGGTTCACAACACACTGTATTATTATTTTAATATCAATAGTCAACAGAGTATTTTGGCGCCGACCGCCGACGCTTCTGCCCGTCGGCGGCCCGGGTATTTAGCCGTGCCTATTTAGGCTGCGCTATACGAAAATAGAATAAATATTTATAAGTTATACCTTTATAACACGCCGGTATCTATAGTATCAAACGCAAAGAAAAAATCTTAATAAATAATTTCGTTCAACTTGCAAACTTCAAACTATGCTGACGGCTGAGACGTAACAGTCCTTATCCCAACGCTAACCTCAAACGCATATTTCCTCTAAAGTTACTACAGCTTCAGTTCACCCACATTTCCGCCTCCACTCTGTCCCAATAACGCTTTCAAAGTATTCTTTTCCCGCATATTTCGTTCTTTCACTGCGAGCTAATTGGCGTTTCTTTACAAGCGTCGCTTGAACTAGACGCTGTTGGAGTAAAAAAATCTTATCTTACTGGGTTTATTTTTTATTTGCCATTCTTACGCTTAACGTAATTACTCTGAAAGAAAGAACTAGATGGCACTCGGACGGGCGTTTCTGTTAAATATACAATTAAAGACACTTCTTGTATAAAACCGTATAACAACCTGTCTTAACTAAATAGACCAGATCTGGGGAGGTAGGAGTCTCCGAAACAGGCATGTGTGTATGAAAATAGTTTTATGAATTAAAAAAATAACGGCAGATATGTAAGGATAAAAATATTTTTTACTCAATGCTCTCTATATAATCTGTTAGAGATCTGGCGTGATGATATGTAATAATAAAACAACAACATTTTCCCATTTTTTATCTAAGATTTTTCCATCCCCATTCATTGTGTTAAAAAATATCGTCCTATTGAAATCATAATTTTCTTATATAGCGCAATCGTCTTTAAAATACTGCACATTATTAGAAAACAGTTGGGGGTGGCAACGACCTTGCAAGCAATTGAAGTTAAATTCGATACATGTACTAATCCGAACAGTTCTGGATAATTCCATACTGGGATTACGATCTGCAGTATACTAGTATATACAACGCATAGGTATATAATTGCAGTAAGTATTAAACACGACACGAGGCTAAAGTCACCATAATCCTAATATAAGCGTGGTCATTACACAGGAGAATTATGTATCAAAGATTTCAGTATAATAAAACTACATTCATTTTTATCTAACTTTATCAATACATATTTTCGCCTTTCGGTAATTTATAAGTTTCAACAAGAAATCTGAAAAACAATTAAGGTAGCTTAAGTAAAAAATATTTTATTGTGTGACAGAATAATTGTCTATATAAAAATAAAATGATAGAGGTCTGTTATTGTGCACGGTCCCTCAAAAAGTACGGGGTAGATTTCTACATAAAAAAAATTTACGTCTTAAACATAATTATGGTCCTTATTTAAAAAAATAATTATTACAATAAATCTTTATTTTATTTGAGTTTATAAAATTTTAAAAAAAAACTAAATTTTTTAGTGATTTTTTAAAGTTAGTAGATTATATTTTTACCTATTACATTTATTAAGTTTCATTATCTGTACATAAAATATATTGTTAATATCATAAATAATCCGTAAATACCCTAAATAAACCAGCTTGTAGTACATAGATTTTCGATACTATCAGAACATAAAAAGCGAACATGATAAAAGGGCTATTGAACTACTACAATGTTTTCTTAAACACGGTTTTTAATAGTAGTATACTGCCAATATCAGACAAAGACTTAGGAACATTATATTCGTAAATATTTGTGTTCCAATTATATGAATCTTATCGTATCTGTTTACCGCCAATATATTGTAATTATTTTCCGTTGTAACGGTAATAAAAATTCGGATATTCAGCTACAATGTCTAGAACTTTTTCTACCGGATTAAGCCCAGCACTTCGTCTGGCTTACGGCTTACGGACTAATGATGATAATGTACTTTAGACCCATTTCGTAGATATGTTGTCTCTCTCAGTAAAAAAGCTATACACTCGGAAGAAAATCTAGACGTTTTTAGCAAGATACTAAGCCAAAAAACCGAATTAGGGTTGGAATTTTTGAATATATCAGCGACCATGTTGTTTTTAAACACTGCCTCGCACTCACGTGATAGGATGTTCCCGTAACATAACACATACATACCATTAATATTACGAATTTATGTGTTTTTCTGATTGTATATTAATTTTTATAATATTAACGAAAAATATCGCGAAGTAAACTAAAGTCAAAGTTTTGAGAAACTTTACCGAACTAACAATTACACGAGTCTTACAAAATCGTCGGTACAATTTCGTATGTTTTAATTTGTTTTGAAATTTTAATACTTATATAATTGACATTTTAATACTTATATTAAATCGTGATCTCATAAGAATTAACAATGAAAGTATAGTAAGTAAAAGAATATGGGTGGGTGACAATGCAGCCGCAAACATCAATGCAACTACAGAAAAGTGAATAACGGGTCGCCACCAACTAAATGGCACAAAATCTGGAGAATAAAATTTACAATTGTTCATCTCACCTCTTACAGAAAATATTATACATATGTACATATGTATATCTATTAACGGCAAAAGTTTAATATTTCAAATAACAAAGTTTTTGTTAGTTGCCTCTGATATTCTATTTCATTACTTATGTCATTGAAACCTACAGTTTTGTTAATAACTATAATTTATTCAAGTTTCTGGTCTTCACTATCAGAGATGGTCACTTGGCATTTGATAACTCATTTGACAGTTTTATTACTATTGCATCAGTTATATACCACACAAAACACACACATGAAAACATACATGAACACACACATGAACACACAAATGTACACACAACTTTAATAGTTTCAGACATACTCGTATTACGTATACAAAGTCTAGTGACATTCTCGACTTTATAGTGAACCGACTTGAAGCAACTTGCGACAACTTTGATTAGGGTGCAAAATTAATTCTCCTGAGGGACCAGCCAATCTAAATCCGCGAACAGTTATCAAGTGGCTCGGAAACCTTTGGGCGTTCGCCCTGATTCGTGGCCGGTGAAGTTTCCGACGCGCAAGATAATTATTCAATACCCGTTACTAAATACTTGCAAATTTAGTGGTTCATGGGTAGGGACTAGCGTTAATATTTGATTTGCGTATAAATATTTTCTTATAATGTATAATACCTCAAGATACTGTGTATTATCGCTAAGTCCAATGGTTTTCAAAAAGGCAATAAACGATCTAAGAGAGGGATTTCAAAGTGTAGATTTTCAAAAGCGAAATCGAAATGTAGCAGTAAACAAATATTGTGAAGTTTGCCATAATAACTGATGCTGTAGCTTTTGAACAAATTGAGCAAAAAAATGGAACGAGCAAATCAAGAATTGTGCTTAATCCACGGGAATTGATCGACTCATTTGATAGAATACAATTCAACGACCTAACAAGTATGCTCTATTACTTCTTAGAGACCGCTATTTGTCAGAGCCTTAAAGTTTCAGCGCGTAGCGTTAAACCATTAATAAGAATGCCATTATCCTGAGTAGCGTAATTAATTAAGTGCAATCCTGAGGTCTCTTGCTTAGAATGTACGCGATAAAAAATCTAGAGATATTTCATATATAAAGTGCTACATTTCTGTACGAAATACAAGCAAGATAATTTTACAATAATATAACAATGTTAGATCGATTGCCGTAAAAAATTCAAAGTTTCAGACTCCCGATAGTAGATTTATTGAACACCAATATTGCGTCGAAAGTTCCGGATTCAAATTCTGTGGCAAGCAAATCTTTGGTATACCCGAATGAATGTATGCTTCGTTCATAAAATAAACATAATCCGCTATTGGGAGGAAACATTTCATATGCCCTGAAGTTACGTGTGTAAATAACATGTCGATCGAAAGTAAAATAACGTGGTGTAAACAAATAAGTAGACCCGCACGTGAAGAGAAACTGAAATAACGGGACGTGTAAGTAAACAAGGACTGATTCAGGAATTTGCCGATACATTTGCCAACGATAAAAAACACAGCCAGGCGAGAATAGTTTGTGTTTTATTCACATATTCCCCACTTTGTATTGTGTGTCAATACACAAGTTGGAGCTTACAATATCCAACTTTAAGTGTTCGGAGACAACAAGACAACTAGAGTAACTTCACAAAACTTTTGGGGCCGGAGCGTCAAGTCTGAAATTTCTATTTAATTTGTTGAGCAAGTTATTTAGCTGAAATGTTCAATATAATCGCTACCTACGTGCTTGTATCGCGTTAGCAAAAACTATTTAAGAATGGCGTCACTATAAAATAATCTTCTGTGAATGACAGGAAAGAGGAAATTGGATTACGATGGAGTGACCTCTTATAGACATAATTATAGAACGCCAGGAGCATCTTGGATGGACGTTAATTTGATATTTCATATTACTACAGCACCAAGTAAACGAGGTAGAACTTCGCTAAGGATCAGACTTCGTCAACTAGGTCATTCGCAAATCAGGGACACAATAATTTACCACGCTTTATTGCAGATTAGAAGAGACTTAGATTCATAAACATAAATATCCCGTCAGTTAGGATATCATTCATGTACAATGTAAGAATATGTATACCGGAGAAACGTACTACAGAATGATCGATAACATTATCGATACGCCTGCTGTTATGTCATAATTTAAAACAGCAAAATCTAATATACCATATTTTAGTGTGTTTTTTTTTTCAAAACGTAAGGTAGGGGATTGTGTTGCGAATATAGAAATTACGTTTTATCCAACATGCTACAATTACATAGCTCGCGGCCTCGGAAACGTAATCCTTCAAAAGCTTCAATCAATATCCTGGATTGGGGGAAATAGTAACAGTTTAATAATTTTTTACCATTTCATTTATATTATTACGCATTCTGAATACTATAAGAATTCTTACACTTGTCTACAATTTAATTATATGTTTTACTTTACATGTCATACATATTTTAATTATTGTCTCCTGTGGAATTGTGAAGGCTTGGCTCTGCTCGATTCCTTGGCTACAGATGGGCAGCAGCATACGAGGTGTGATAAGCTATCCTCTGCAAGCTATCCTCTGTTATATACAAGTCACTATCCAGAATAGTTTGAGTCATGACGTCGATCTTCTGTAATTCCAAGTTTCGTTACCAAAGTATCTAATATAACTTTGTTTCTAGTATTAGGATTATGGCTCAAGCCACATCCCGTGTACCTCATACGGTTTTCCAGTTTTAAATCTGGTTCGCGATGATCGCTCGGTCGGGCGACGGCGACTTTGCCATTTATCTTCGTTGGCATCTTTCATTTTCATTTATTACTCAAATTACTCAAATTACTAAATTCTCTTCTCTCATTAAAAACTTGTTACGGAAAGTATTCATAGCACACCTAATTTAGTTAATTAATTTACCTTCACAGAGTTAGCTATCAAGAATATTACGAATTTAGTTGCTGCTGTCAGACCTAATACTAGTTTGTCTTGGATTAGAATACAAAATGGCCCTTCTACTGGTTACACCTCATTCAATTATTGAAAATTTTCCTTTTCGTTTTCCATGTTCTAAAGTTCCACGTTAGAATTTTAAAAAAATCATTCAGAGTGTGAGGTCTGCCAACCCGCACTTAGCCATCGTGGCGGACTATGGTCTTAACCCTCTCAATATCCATATTCGTTAACGATACAGTTAAATGCTTAAGTTTTTCTTTGTAGTGACTGAATGTTCATTTTAGTGCTTTAAGTTTTAGTTTTCCTCGTACATTGGTTCCAGTTCACGGCTCACGGCTCACGGTTCACCACCTAGCTTATGGTGGATCGCTGAAGGAACTGGTGAAACCTGGGAGTGTACTACACCTCCTCTGTCAACCTCTTCGGAGATTACAGATGTGAATTTACGAGTACGTTAAAAGCGCAACAGTACTCAAGGCGAATGGACAAGTAAAATGGTAGTAAGTGTAGTATGGTAGTAAGTAAGTGATGGGAGTAAAATGATATGATTCGGCTCCCCAAGTGTTGCGACGACGAATAATGGAATCAGCGAAGCCAGAACGAACATAATTTCGGTTAAAGACGTTTTTCATGTTTGCAGGCAAATAATATACATACAACTACTCTGCAATATATTTTTGTGATTTCACCGCAGTTTTGCACTGATTTTCATATTGTTAGAAAGCATACTAAAATAGTTATTTATTATAGACGCTATTAAAGATGAATAGATATGTTTTATCTTCTAAGCATAAAAAGCATTGCAGCTATTAAAGAGAATATAAATCCTCTGATGAAATTGGGCAAGAATAGTGCATTGAACAACATTATTATATTGCAAGTTACACCATCATCATCATCTCGATTTCAGCTCTTCGCATCCAACCACTGCCAGCCACTTTGCAAGTTACGAGTAACGTTATTTGCAAGTGGCTGGACGCTTTACAACTACCATTATCTACCTCTAATATTGCACTGAGGATCTTCTCAGCATGAGTAAGATTAAAGCCTCCCACGTTATACAAATGCGGTTTAATAGACTTCACACCGGTCCTAAAACATTAGGAAGAACTTTAAAGGGTGCAGCATTCCTCACAACTGTCGTTTTTCTTCATGTGTCGTTCCTCACAATTGTACACAGTCCTATTCCTATAGGAATGCTGATAGGATTATAATCCTATTCGAGATTGATTGTATATATATACAAGCGCCAGCGGTGACATGCATTCTGCCTGTTTTCCTTCACATCTGCCGTAAAAAATCGTCCTTACACAATATGAGCGGATGCAATATACATACTTATAATTTACATAAATGACAGTATAAACGGCGACAATAACATAAACCGAACAAGCAACCGAGCAAGAGAATTTCGCCGCCGTCATTTCCCGCGCTGGATATAATTATTTGTTGAGCGGTCAATGTGTAAAATGATTACCATAAACAAAGTGTTTAATTTTATTCCCACCGGGAAATGCAATGCATATTTTTGAGTATACTCATGGGGTATACAAAACAGGGATTCATCTGTTGTCGTATGAGACAATTAATTTTAAATGTCATTAAGTTTAATTTAAAAATAAGTTCCTCTGAGCAAGACATTTTTTAAAGCACTGACGCGTAACATAATTTTTGTACTTAGATATGCAAGTTGTTTCTGTCCTCTTACCCTGACAATGACATGGATCATCGGCGTCATCGTCATTAGTTTATCTCAGTCCTCTGTTGAACATGAGCCTCTCCTAATGAGTTAATGTTCAATTAATGTGTCATTAATTTTAATTAATTAATGTGTAATTAATTTTCTACTTGTGTTTTGGTTTTTGGCATAATTTGGCATTTGGTTTGGCAATTAAAGAGGAATATATTTTAACAAAATTAAATATCTTCTTCTTCTTATTCGTATGCTCTTGGCAGAGCAGGCGTGATCAGGCATAGACAGCTTTAGTGTAGCGCGCCTATAATTAATCAACATGCCTGATCACGACCGCTCTGCCAAAATTAAATATAATTACTTCTAAATTTGAATCCAATTTTTTTATTTTTTATTTGCAAATAATTATAAATTACATCGACATCAAGCATACGAAAACGCTATCGTATTTAGTTAGGTCTATGCAGAACATTATCTTCTAAGGACGAAGCTTCGTATTTACCTTTTTCTTTTGCTCAGTTGTTCCCATTTATGTCATGCGGGCAAGACGTAGAAAAGGTCACCAGAGAGCAAAATAACTGTTCAATACTCTACCTCGTTTCGACGTGTTAATTAAACCACAGTTGAAATACATATGTACCGATTTAATTACGATAGATTTTATTTTTGCTATACCAATCTTTACAATTATAAAATGAATCAGGATAATTAAATTTACTGTGGAAAGACAGCTGCAATAAATTTAACAATATTAAACCGAGTCATGATCATTACGGTGTCTGATAAATTACCTAAATTTTTTAGATGTTGGAACAAGGTTTAATATACTTTTTTTTTTAATTCACAAATAATATTCAAATATAGTATTTCAAGTAGTATTTCAAGTAAAAGACTATGACTATTACTATGTTCTGGACTATTATTATTCTTATATTATGACTCCAAGTCAAATACGTAGTAGGCAGAGAGTGCTAAAGTGTTAGTCATTATGACTAGTTAACTATAGGTACTCGGTAATACGTAAACATAGATAAAAAAATAGAAAAATTTATAGCCATCATTAAAATCTAATCAAGATTAAGAAGTCATGTTTTATATATTATATTAAGTGATAAATGTGTTTAATTAAATTACTTATAATTATAAATAAACGGTACACGGGAATGTACGAGTACCACACTCCTTTGCCTACCAGTTCGGGGATTACAGACTTGATGTTATATTTTTATTCATGTTACGTATAAGCGATAGAACCACGATAATATCGTAAATAATAATAAAATGTATAATAATATTTAAAATGTTAATAAATATATCAAAATTTTTAAAGCGTTATCGTGTTCTCCGAGACCTTCAAATCACTATTGAGTGTACCCTATTTTCTCTTTACATTATGGGTCTAAAAATACCACGGGCAGGATCAATGAATTCGTAATATGCGCAAATATTCCGCCGGCCGACACAAGAATTCAATAAAGATTGTACTTACGGTGTGAAAATCTTTTTAGGTGCCTTTCCATGCCTAAGATTAGGTATTCCTTGAAATATAGGTTGAAGTGAATACTTTCTGCGCAATAAATTTGAGTATTATGCCCTTATTTTCAGTATTCTGTGGAATAGATTAAGGATTTTTTCATTAGATTTACAATTGGCATACCTCACATCGAGTCAAGTGACGAAGTGAAATGACGTCATCACTGTAATCATGGATGTTGGCCATTTTAAAGAATTGTTTTGTCGCTATAATAAGGGCTCCGTGACCGTTATAGGGCTGACTTATAACGTCTTTAAATCCAGCTTTATACGTTAAAATATTATGTAATGTTTCAGAAGATAAGAAAATATTTTCAAATATGTTTAGTTTAGCGCCTACTAGTAAAATATTAAAACATTTCCGAAACCTCCGCCCCTTCCCCATCTGCTACTAACGCTTTCGCAGAATCCAGCGCCAACGAATAGGTGTTATCGTCCATTTTGAAGAGCTGTGCGTTACAAGGTTTTTTGTAGTTCCGCATACGGATATTATATATTTATTCAACTACAGAGAAAAATATTGTTGCTTCGAATCCTACATTCACGCTTATTTAAATTTTCAAAGTCTGCGACAACATACGAGGCTGTTAATTTTAGAGCGCACAAGACTTCTCAAATTCAAAGCTTTGAGTTGGTAAGTTTTGAATGATTCATTGAACAATGACACAAGTATTTGCTTTAAAAAGGTGTCACCAATGGAATGCTTATATTGCAATATCTTTTTTTAAACGCGTAAATATTCAATTATTTTAAAAATACTTTTCTAAATAAGACTTACTTGTGACAAGTATTTTATAACAATGTTAAAAGAGGCTTAAAGTATTTCGTGGACTGTAGTTTAAATTAATAAATCTTTTGCACTAGATGTATTCTAAATATTAAATTTTTGTGTATTATTTAAACAGGCTGTATGTTTTAACAAGTTGATTTTAGCCCAGGATTAATAGCTCCAAACACGCCTCCAAGAAAGAGGCCGGTGCTTTATCGTAAATCCACCGCTTAGTAATTTAAGATTTAATGGTATTTTCTTTACCGAAAAACATTGAGAAAGAATTTAAAAAATTAGGTTAAGACCATTATCTGAAAATTGTTATTTGGCTGTTAACGGAATAAATATTGTTATTTTAAATAATTTTTTTTCTAAAAAAATACGGGTTTCAGCAACGACAATAACAGAGAATACATAAGTTGATAGCGTCTACAATCTTATTAATCTGTGTTTAAC
>DWDT01005240.1:0-10583 GCA_018245595.1 Microceris scylla
TTAATTGCAGTAAAAGTTTTATGATCATGCCAAATAAAAATTTAAGGTTTGTCCCCAAGGTGAGTTGTTACAATTTTGTCAGTATAATAATGATTGCTAACATTATTCGGTTTTGTTCGAGAAAATTTCAAATAGTGTATTAGTATCTTGAGAGAGACCGGATTACTGGCTACCACTTACCTAAGTCTCATCATCAAAATTGTAGAGAATTCGACTGACAAATTAGTCCGCTATTTGTAAACTCTATCTAAACTTGAGTGTGATAATGAAATGTTAATAAATAATAAAAGTATCAACTTTAGTCAACAAAATCTTATATAGGGTTATCTTATATGGGATCATAGTCTATCCAACTCTACATTTAAATTGAAAGTATTTGTATACTGGAGACGAACTGTGATGGGATGGAAAATAGTAGATGGTTAGTTCGGTTTTCTTTGTCAACGACATTAAAGGTAGTTATCGTCGTAGGCAATGCTACTGCTTGTTCTACATCCCCAAAATGTTTTAGGGATCGATTGGAAGATCAGGGTATGCACTTCGCGATCCTACTACTAATTCTGTTCTTGAGACCAAGAAACCATTTAAAACTATGATTATTCAACCGGAAGCGATATCTACCTACGCTTAAATCTGATCCAGCATCCCTAGCTTAATAATAAAGGGATAATCCTAGCGCAAAATAAGGGAAGACTAACAGAAAATGATAATTCTGTCTACCGACATAGCACTCTTTGTCTTTCTTATTTCGTTATCGAACTATATCAGAATTAAAATAGGTTAATTTATTTAATTACCTAGACTAATGTAATTGATAAATTGCAGACAGAAATCTAACATAAAGTTATGCGACCACCACATACCGCCGTTATCACAAAATGACAATTTGAAAAAGTAAAACATACCCATTTTACGGTTAGGCGAGAGAATAGGAATAAGTTGACGGAGACTTCGTCCCTGAGTTATGTTTCTTAAGATAAACGACGCGGGCGAAATGAAGTCGCGCCCCTCCCACCCCCCTCTTCGCCCTCTGGAGGCAGCGGACATAAATTTTGAAAGAAAAATCCGCGACGGTTTCTGAGAATGTGTGATTTAGATTATTAATTGAATTCGTTTCACTTAGCATTTTTATAGCATATTCCGCTTCCGATGATGAAAGTGGGTACTAGACTTCTCCTTTGGTTATATTTGGTGTTCTTGTTATATTCAATTCAATCATTCATAATGATAAAAATTATATTCATATATAAAATTGTTACTAAATACAGTTCTAGAAGCCCATAAAAAATCATAATTACTCGTTTATTGTATTACAGCAATTTAATCATTATGAGAAAGGACATAAACAATTTATTTTCTGAACAATGACCATAGCGAACTTGATTCATAATAATTTGTCTCCTATCTGTCTCTTATTGACGACTTTCGATCAACATTTAATGTTATTGACTAATGCAAAACTAGGTCAAGTGTCCATCGTCAATTCGTCAGCGAATGGTTGTGGAACTTACAATTTACTGACCGTTTACTCGCGTTATCTGAACTTAGTCATCAATCGCCCCTTTTTTCTTGTTGTTCGTACATTAATAACGACATTACTATCGCCTGAAAGAAATCTATTGCTGACCTGTATTATTGTCATAGGGATATTTACAGCGCTCATTTATTTGTCGGTGTCCCCTCTTATTTTCCGTTCGGGCCAATCCGATAGAGGAGACTGTTGAAAATTTTTCGTAAGCAGCAATACATCTTGTCGCGAGTCCTATCTCTGAGCGAACATTCGACGGCCACCCCACGTCTGCCGCAAAGAGCCCCTTCGCTCAGATGTGCCATTGCTCTAAGGGACTGTAGTGTTATTACGATAATTTTACTTTTTGTAGGTATTATTACTTTAGTAGGTATTATTACTAATTAGTATACTTGATTGGACTATGGTTTTAACGCTTCTCAATCCGGGATAACACCCGTGTCTAGCAGTGGAACTATAAAAAGGTTTATGATGATGGCGATGATGACACGGAAAAGGACCTGGTACGGCCATTGATCTCAAAGAGTTTGCAAAAGCTTGTAGCACTCCTTTAATACAGATTGACGGAATTTGTTAGAATTTAATTCCAGGAATGTCTCGGTGTATTAGTGGAAGTATGTAGTAGGTATATTTCAGTTGTTTAAGTACGACAATAGGAAGCTTATGAGGGTATATTATTAAATTTTAGCGACTGGTATGGTTGTTCTTCTATAGCGTCAAAAATTATACATAATCGGGTCGTAAAATTAGTATCAAGTCATTATATATAAAAAAAAAAAATCTTAGAACTCCTTAATCGTAATTACAATAACATAAAATTTTATCAATAGCTAAAACAACTGAATCTACATAATTATAATTTTAAGATTATTTGTTAAATATTTAAATTTTTTTATCTCCAGGAGTACACATCAATTTAGGTATGAAATGATGTTCTAAAATTCAACTATTCTTTGGTGCTCCGCCCGCACACAACCGCGCCGCGCCTTTCCGTCGCAGCTAAAACCACTTGTGCCAATTTTCTCAGGGACTTCTTCCACTTTACTTGAGCTTCCCCTATCACTGACTGCAATGACATATCCCAGATTAAAATTCAATACAATATAAACCATAACAGGCAAGCAATAAAGGTCAATTCAGACTGTGACTTTGGAATTTCTTAAGCTGTTATAATGTAAACCGCGATGGGGTATTGAGGGGTACGTTTAGAGGTCCAATACTTTTTTCTTATTAATGTCTTTTAGTTATAATTGGCAGATTAGAGTAATTGCCGTCATTTTTATTACTTTATTAGGCCACTAATAATTCTGTAAAATCCAGTTTTTTACATTAATTTCATTTGTAATATCAAATCGAATTACTAAAATAACTTAAATAATTTTTGTTTCTAAAAATAATAACATACGCAACATCAGACTTGTAATTCCCGAAGAGATAGAACATTGTAAAGATAAAATGGTCTTAAGTTTTATATCTACATATTTCCAACTTATTCTACGTCTGAGGTTTGCAAATTTAACTAATTATTATTAATTATAAATACAATAAACAAAATAACAAAACAAAATGATATATCAATTTAATATTCATATCATCCGTAACTTCAAAAATATCTTGCAACTAGTTTAGAAATAAAAATAATCCACACATTATAACTCCACGCTTGGAATATGGGTCCCCTCTCATATTGAAAGGGTTAAGGCCGTAGTCTGCCACGCTGGCCAAGTGCGGGTTGGCAGACTAGTTTATCAACTAGTTTATCAACTAGTTTATAACTAGTTTAATAGGAAATTCAAAATCTAATTTATTATATGCCAAATTCTTAATCCATCTGGTACTTTATTATGCAACATAATCGCCATAATTTAAACATCATACTTATAAACTTGGAATTTGCATTGGGGCATACCAAGCATATTATACCTATAGGTACATATACCAACTTAAATGTAATGTTTATTAATTAAATTAAGTTTTACATATTTCTATTTTTTATTATGTATTAGTTACTACGTAGATATGTGACAGAAGCATCTTATTCTAATATTTTATGGTGAAATACAGCGTATTTTCTTACATAGTTTCCATGATTATCCTATTTTTTTTTCAAATCTGTTTATGGAACTCGAATTGCAAGCGACCCTGTCTTCGTTCCCATGTTTCATGAACAAAATGAACGGAACAAAAACGAAACTAATCTTAACACCCCGGTAATCAAAAACAAACGGAGCAGAACAAGAATCTAAAATGAAAAATTGAAAGAGACTGGACTGAGAGCGCACTGAGTCATCGCGATCATTATCCTGCCCAACTTTTATTTCTTGTCACATGTAGGTAAATTATTCCCGACCATCATAACTCCTCGACCTAAAGCCGCGGCCACACTGAGCCCGATAAATCTCGGCTGTCGGGATCAGGTGACACCACCTTCTTTATGTTTTTTCCCAAGCAATTTTACGGAAAAGATAAAAATCTTTACATATTTTGACGCTGCTTTACGGGGCTTATTCTCAAATTACGCACGGCCATTATGTAATACCGAGAACGGTCTACTTTTTTGAGGAACGCTGTTACTTTGGAATAGAAGTTTTTTTTTCTTTTTCGGTGTCTAGGCTAATAATTTTACACTATAGTTAAATTTAAAATTCATAACAGCGATCAGATGGCCTACTTGTTTGTAGTTGATTACTAAAATATGTAATTATAATTGGCTAAATGATTGGATAAATGTTTTGAAGGATAGCTTTTTAAATTGCGCCTTATGAAATAGCAGCAAGAAAATTCCTGCCAGAAATGTTTAAATGTTATTTAAATTGAAAGGTAGCTACTATTAAAAGTTTCATTTTATAAGTATGAAAAGGTGGAATATATTACACCCGGATGTATTGCGTGGAGTGTCAATATACGCAAAATGGCTGGCAGTGGTTGGATGCGAAGAGCTGAAGATCGAGGTCAGTGGCGTGCCATTGGAGAGGCCTATGTCCAGCAGTGGACGGGAGTAGGCTGATGATGATGATGATGATGATGATGAAGTAGGTGTTCGTTTGTATTGGCCTCTGAAGTTCCCTACGCCGCACCTGGCCAGCGCAATACTATGGCTTAGACACTTTTCGTTTTAAAAGGGACCTGCGTGCTACAGTCTTGATAAAGATGATTATTATGGTATACTAATGTAATCGTTAATTTAGATAATTGAACTTTTTTGTAATTAAAGGTACTTCTAAAGTGTTATAGTTCTTGAATTCATTTTTTAATGGATTTTCTAAATGTTATAAGCGATCCTGTTATAATTGTGGACTTCAGTTGTGACAATAGTATTTTCATTATTAAAAGTAAGAAATAAAAAGGAAAGAAATAAAAAGAAATTATCTACTTTTTTCTTAAATTAAATACTCTTCACTCATGCAAAGCTATTAAATATATTGTTATACGTTAAGCTAACGGAATTATCTCACGTTAATTTTAATTTCTTGTATTTGCATACTACATTAACACATTATCAACTTTTAAACTGTCAAAAATTCTTTTTAATAGATATTTTAATAAATTTTCCAAACGCTTTCATTTAAATGAAACACTTGCCTGCCGCTAAATAAATGCGACTTAACCATCAGCAAATACCGCGACAACAATACCACAGTTAATATAACTTTAGCGGCGAACCGACACATCACTCACCTTGCATTTGACTGCAATATTCATTAGGAGACTTACACCGCTGACGCTGATACTCCATTGTACTGAGCAACATAACGTTTCGGTGCTATAGGGCTGGCCGTTTAATTTGCGTTTTAATGTGAAATTATCTTCTATCTGTTCAAGTTTTTCTTTGTTTTAATCTTTATCTTATTTCGCAAATACTTTTTATGTTAGCGAAGCACAACGAGTGTCAAATATTTCAAGCATTACGTACTTCATGTTATTTTATTAAATTCTTTCTGTTTACCCCGTAAGGAAACTGGAGTGACGATATTATTGTTGTTGTTAAATTTCTTATCTGACTACCTGTTTGCTGCATTTGTCATCAAATCGATGTTAATAAATATTCCGAGACATGCCTCACGACCTTTGATCCCCAACTAGGCGAAAGATATGTTGAACTGTGTTTGAAATATTATTCACCTATATTGTAGTGCATTTGTTATTATATTTGTCTATGGCATGCAAAGTCCAGTGGTTTTTAGTAGAGTATATGAGCAAGAATCATCAATAATTTTGCATTAAATTACTTATTATTATTAAATTCATAATCATTCGAAATAAGGTATTTTCATCAAACATTTCATAATTACTTGATAAAATAACAGTCATAAACACAACAGTCGCTAAAACAGGTTTTAATTACAAGAAGCAACTTTCTCTTTTATTAGTCAGACGCTTACTAATTTGATGTGTGACGTAAAAATGCACGATCACAATGGTGTCAAGATCAAGCAATGATTCATGAGATTTAAATTCATTATTATACATTTGATGTAAGAATGGTCTAGTGAGATCGATAGGGATATGTAATGTGTATGAATAATGTATAAATTTGTTTAAAAATGAACTTAATTCGGTTAGATTAAAGCTATAACTTTCTTAGTTTTAGCCCTTATAAAGAAATGTTAAATGCTCATTAGGTTTAAGGTATTAGAAAACATTATTGGATTTGCTTAAATTTTGTAAAACATTTTTTTGCGTATGTCGCTAAAGACTGACTGATAATTTATAATGGGCTGATAAAGTTTAAATTGATCTCAGGTGATCACATAGTCATGTATGCTCATTAACTGAATCCGAAGTGCCACTTTTTTAATCAGATGACCTTTGTATACAACGGAAGAGAACGTAGGGAACGCATTTTGAAAGTTCAATCACTTTTAAAACGATTTACCATTGAAACGTACAGATTTATATCCATTATTGGAGCAACCCTGCAGCTAGCCTTTGTCCGGAGCTGTCGTGCAGCCAATGATTAATCGCGTCTATGAAGCCTGGTAATTTTACCAGCGGCATTGTATCGCGAAAAACTAGCTGAAAACTAGCAAGCAGGTTTAATTAAATTAATATGTCAGGGCCACGTCACGCCTTTCGGATGTTTCCGGTGCCGTTGATTTTGTGTCCGGTAATTAACGATTTTAATTTCGTCACCAATAAATGGCTGGATAAAAATATCTGAAATTCAATATAGTTTTAACGTTCGCAAAATATTTTAATGTAGGTATATAAAATTTAAATATTTAAGTTTTTATGTTCCGAAAATTGATATACATATTTTCTATATAATTATAGATATATTAGTAGTAACAAAGTGGTCATACAGAAAAATATGTTAAAAACTATCAAATTTTTAACCACACCCCCACTTAATGGGAAACTGTAAACGCATACAAGTTTTTCCTTTGGGAATAGTTCGCAAAACACATTCACACACTTGTCTCTCGACGAATCTTTGTCATAATGTATCCAATTTGAATATGTCAATAACTTCACCATAAGTATGCATAAGCGATCACGAATTCACACGTGACATAATCACGAAGGAGAATGCAGAAGTACACATGGACAATTAGGTGGCTGATGAAATATGCGAGTCAAATGCGCCAACGTTCGTCATGGGCGAATTATTCAAATTGTTCTTGAATTAAGGATGTATGCAAAACAGTACAATCTCATTCGATCAAGCTGCAAATGAGAAATTTATACAAAAATTCAAGTGCAAGGATTTTGCACGGTCCCAGGTTGGAATTTCGTGGGATATGGGGGACGTTGCTTTTAACACTACTTTAAATGCAGAGAAAGCATTTGGCGTTTTAAGTTTTAGGATTGAGGTAGATTTTCAAAGAAATAAGTTAGGTAGTATCACTTTTATGAGGTAGAAGATATTGTGAAACTTAATGAGGCCCTAATTTATTAAACAATTATAATACAAAGTAAACTAAAGTTATAATAGATAACAAGTGATTTTCACTATTATATCAAAAACGATTTGTATATTTAATATAAGAGAAACGAGTTACATTTATTTATTTATTTATGAATGACATATGTTTTAGATTAGATTGAGTTTTAAAACATATTATATCTTAAATTCACAAAATTGACATCTGACTAAGTCGTACAACTCTCAGAGATTGCATACAAATGAACTCTTATGCAAATGAAGTGAATATAGAAGTGTAAATTTTGCAAAGAATTTTGCGAATGGGTGCCTACATTATGATAATCGACCCCAATTTGAATATTTCACTTGGTCAATTTGACTCGTAACCACACAAGGAATCATACAAAGGACAAATGATTTGTTATATTGTTATTTAATTCAAATGAAGTAGAAAACTTGTTATTTGCTTATGATATGTAAGAAAAAAATCGGGGAGAACATTTTAAGGCAATTGAGGCTTTTGTTAAAGAAAAAAGGATTACATAAGATAATAAATGGATTATTTGGGAATGATGTTTCGACGAAAGTAATTGATGTTTGCAAATATTTGCAATAACGTGATAGCTGTCACCTGAGAATGTGTTGATGTTTTCGTTCACATAGTTAGCATTCGTAGAATTTGATTTAATAGATTTATAAAAAACGATACAATGAAATTATTAGCATGTTGAAAAAGAAGTTTTTAGGGTTGATAATCAGGCAAAGTATGTACGCATACTCGGGACTTTTTGGGAACAATGTCACCTGTCATGCATTAGGCGCTATTAGTGAAACAGATGTTCTAATGGGTTTTGGAACGTGCCCCGTATTTGTTATACATTTTTCTGGATCAATGCTTACGAATTCAATTAACTGCTTTCTATGAACAAGTCAAATATATCCAAGGGTGACAGATATAGAGTATACCGATGATTGTACCATTGTTACATTATACGGATTAGATATGACTGTACTTGTAACTAATTTGGGTGATGCTGATTCAACAGCAGGTATCTAATAAATTAACAAAATACGGCAAATAAAACTGAGAGATGCATTTATAGTTAAATGTGTTATGTAAATATAGCCATAGAATGGTGATAACGATTTACGTCGAAGTGGAAATTTCATAATAGTAAAAAAAAAACGTAACTTCGCGCCTGTAATCCCCGAAGAGGTAGGCCGAGGAATGCAGAACACTCCCACGTTACACCAGTTACGTTTGAATCCCATGAAATAGTTGGTGAGCCTATTGCCATGCATCGGGTACATATCCAGACTCCGAACCACTACTAGAAAATCTAAATTAGAAAATTTTGTAGTGTTCGATCCGGGAATCTAACCCGGGACCGGTCAAATTTAATTTTGATACTGGTATTATTGTTTTTTGAATATAATATACAAGATGGGAAGTAGTGAAACACATCACGAATTTAACTTACTAAGAAAAATTAACAATTTTTTGCGTTAAAATTTGCTTCGTACTGTTTTTTTATTATATTTCGTACAACGGTTGTAGTTTGAAAATGACTTCGTCTCCAATGATACCTGGCAAAACGTGGGAGTGTGATACACTCCTCTGCCTATCCCATCGCGGATGACATTGAAATTTGTCTTACAGTGTAGTAAGAATTAAGATATAAAAATATCAATGTGTCTGAAGACTTCACGTTATCTTCACAAAGGTTTCATTAATATTTTTTTCGTTTCTTCTTTCGGAAGGCTAATAACCGGTAGAAATAGATTATAACCCTGTCGTCGGTTAATTTTCCACGTCGCTACTCGCTTCAATTCCAACCGAAAGGAATATCTATGGACAACTAATTAGAAGCGTGTTTGTTTATCCTTGGAACGTTTCCATTGGATCTTTCCCACCGAGTCTTTATGCTCGTGTGCTTACAACCGTAAAATCATTAAAAGAACGTGTTAATTATGAAATATTCAATGCTTTGTACATTGCCATTTTTTCAGATACCTTCAATAATGTTTTTAAAAATTACGATCATAATAAATTTTTTCATCATCTAAGAATATCGTACGATTCTTAAAGTGATTTTTCGAGATTAAGTGATTTTACAGTTTCGATATTAATTCTATAGAAGCTTATCAGGATTGTACCGATAGAGATGCTTGGCACTCGGTGCTGTCTACCTGTAAGTGACCTGGCATGATGATATAATAATAGTAAAAATCTGTATCGACACATAAAAATCTCGATGATTTGTGATTTTACAATTAAAAATCAAATCAAGGAATTATTGCTTAAACATATTTAAAATCAAGAGAAACCTTTACATATAAATTGATAACCTGAATCGCCTCCGGGTCGCTAATTAATGCGCAAATAGTTCGTTATGGGTAGGAAATGAACAGCTTGCAGATGTCACGGCGCCGTCGGAATTAATTTTATCAAATTCAAGGTATTCGTCATACTCAAGTGTCCGTAATAGCTGAACATCCAATATCCGTAGGCGTTCCTGTTTTCAATTTCCAACATTACCTACCTGGAATAAGTAAATAAATTCGTGCTAGCACTTAGACGATTCCAAAATTGGAATTCAGGGTTATTTTCGTGATTAAATTTAGAATATAATTATTCAAAATGTCAACAGCAACACATATACGAACGTATACAGGCACGCACGCACACTCATAAGCTCACACGCGCACGCTCAGCCACGTACGCGCACGCATATTTGCACGCGCGAACGCACACGCACACGCATACACACACACGCGCACGCAAATGCGCACATGCGGCCGCGCGCACTCACTAACGCACGCACACGCACACACACACGTATATACGATGATTTAATTAAAGTAATAGTTCATCAGTACAGCGCAGCACTCAAAAATATAGCACTTATTTCGTTTCAAAGGATGTATGTAGGTTGTACGCAAACCATAACGTAGCGGAATCACTCTAATTTAGTTCTTAAACAAAGCATCGCGTGTGCTGAATAAACGGAACTTTAATCTAATTTGATGTCGAACTATGGGCGTATGTATGCACAGACGGTTACTACCGAATGTTAGCAACTTTAGTAATTCAACTGTGACGAACCATATGATAATTAATCTTTATTCGATCTTTGTTATTTTATAAGTTATCTTAGCGAGTAAATAAATAGTTATTGTATATTTTAG
>DWDT01005241.1:0-10582 GCA_018245595.1 Microceris scylla
AAATTTTGGTACCTAATACCTATCGTATATTCGTCAGACATTTATTTATTATGCAACATTGTTTATTGTATTAATCGCAATAAATTAGTGAACAATTTGAATTGAATGGACGGAACTTGGTTGACCCGGTTGCCAGAATAAATTTTGACCTGCCCTGAAATGTTTTGTTACAAGGTTGCGAATATTGAATTACTTAATATTATACATTCATTTAAATACAATTACATTACAAACGGATACAAGTCAAGAAAATTATCCATTACCTGGCGAAACGTGGGAGTGTACTACACTCCTCTGTTTACCCATTCGGGGATTACGGACGTGGTGTTGACTTTTTTAAATTATTAAATAAAAAAAATAAGCAAAGTTGCATTGTTTATTATTCAATCGCACGTCTTTACAAATGATTTAGTAAATGTAGTTTAATACACAAAAATAATGTATATTAACCTAATAATTAAACTCTAAACTTAATAATTAAAACAAGTGAATATAAAAAAAACATAATATTATTTTCATGTCTACATATGAAGTTAATTTATTTCAAAACCACCAATGGGATAGAAAAAATGAATGTATATTTTAAAATAATTATTACCTCAAAATTCACAAAGCTTAAAATCTTCTAAGAATATTTTCATTTTATTAAATGTATTGAAATATGCCTTTTAAAACTTCCACATAAGGAACATACAACTGTGACAAGTGGCCGCAACTACCCATAAACGTCGACAATCGACCTCGAAGATGCTTATAGGAATGACACTTGGTATCATCAAAAATGCTTTAACGAACATTCGGCGTTAATAGGTATGTTAGTTGCCTAATATTTCTGTTTGTAATATTATTAGGTACTGTTAATAACATCTTGTTACTGTTGAATTATTGTCGGTGACATAAGTACCTACAGTGACATTAGTAACCTTGAAATGGACAGATCCTATTCGACGTTCGTTGAAGAGACATTAGTAGCCCTCAGGGCTGAGTTGATTATAGTATGCGCCCTTCTGAACGAAACAAAAATTGTTATTTGAACAGTTAGTACACGCGTAAAAAGCAGATTATCAGGCAGACTGATAAATAGTTACGAAAAAGCTAATTATTATTATTCGTATGTCTATAAAATTTTATTTCGTATGAAAGGGAATTTTAAAATTTCCGAATAGTCCATGAAAGGGAATTTTAAAATTTCCGAATAGTCCAATCGTTTTTTTATAATATATGTATGAAATGTTATAATGTTACATTATGAGTATAATGTTCTGTTAATGATGTTTGCAACGTGACAGTCGTACGGCGCTAACGCAGTGTCAGATTCAATTTGGAATACTTTGACAGGATGTTTGGAATATTTTGACAAGTTATAATCGTGAGACAATGTTCTTGAGTTCGGATGAGGAACTCCTCTGATAAGGATCAATTGAGAATTCAAATTATAAGTAGGTTTATAATGACGAACAAGAATGAGTTTCTTATACGCGGAATCAAGCAAACATCTGATATATTGATGAGAGTTACTGACATTTTTCTTCACTTTTTGTATAAAATAGGCAATCTTCTTCTCCCAGTCGTTTGTTTCTTCTAAATCATTCATAATGGTAGAAGGTGTTTTTCCGTTTAGGAGGTGGAGCATATGCTTGATAATAGAGTTCTGTAGCTGAATGTCAGACAGCTCCCCAATATATGAATCCAGCTGATCTCGCAAAACATCAGGACTGCTGTCTAAACAGTAAATGGTACCAACGTGACCTGAAAAATTAGTTTAAACTTATGTACAGATATTGAGTACCAATACACTAATTTCTTTTCCTCACCTCACCTTCATTCTCGGAAATATAAACGAACAAGTTATAAATATATTAAATTTCTTGCATAATTGTTCTAATACTAAATATTCTCGATGAATATTTTGCAAACTGTTTATAATAGCTTAAAGATTACCTTGTTCCTCCAACATGGATGCCAATTCCAAGGCAATGTTAACCCCGAATGAATATCCTAATAAATAGAATTTCTCCTTAAATACCAGTCGTTTCTTCAACAGCTGTAAGCAGTTATTTAAAGTTGTATATATGCATATGTAGTAGCAGTATTGTTATGACAACTGAATAAGAATATAATTTGAAGATTATTTTTCCAAGTAATTACACTGTACCTTGAAAATATCCTCAGCCATTTGTGGTATACTGTCATGTTTCATATCTGGGTCCAGTTGAATAGTGAATGCGTTGATTTTTAATCTCTTGCACAATAATTCGAATGTATTGTAGTGTCCTTCAAAACCAGGTACGAGCATCAAGTAATTGGTATTAGGATCTACTTCATTCATTTCCTGCGACAATAGTAGTTACAATTAAAGAGAAAAACGCCAACAGTAGATATACAGTGTTAATGTTTGAATGTTAATATTTTTACTGGAAGTGTGTTGATTACTGCAGTTGTCATCAAGACGATAGGATCGGTTGCTCTATTTTCGTCTTCATCAATGTAAGAGTAAAACGTTCCTAAGCCGCTGTTAAAGTTTGTTTTTTTGTTAGGTCTTCGTTTATTTGGAGTACTGAAAAGGAATGATTTAAGCATGTAACAATAACAAAGATAACATGTAACAATAAGACAATTTTAATATTATATTTTGTAAAAAAAAATCCAAATTAGATCAAATCTTATAAAGCCGTTATTTACCTTGCGCATGTTCTTGCAAAGGTTCTTTCATTTTGACTTTCAACGTTGTCTGATTGCCCATCTGAAGTAGAATATGAAGTCATTTATTAATTTAACTTATTACTTTTTACATACATACTGAACCTTTCGAATGGAAGTTTCTAAGACGAAATGCTTGCAAACGAAATGTTCGCAGTCTTGAAATATCGTTGTAATAATAGGTATAAAATAATAATATTGAAACTCACCTAATTCGATTTCCTGATTTAAAGAAAATGATTGAACATTATTTAGTTGCAACCGAAGGCCCTTCTCCAAGCCGCGACAAAAGTTGGACACATGCCGTTGCTTCAGAACTGTATTAGTATTTTTGAGTATTGATGAATCCTGTGATAATTAAAAATAAACTATTAAACCAACACACGCACACAAACACACACCCACACAAACACACGCACAAGTTACAGCTTTAAAATAATTAGCGTAATATATGTATATACTCGTATAAGTACCTGATCAAAGAATTCAACTCGAAACAAAAGGCTTGGAAGACCTATTGCATTACGTACTCGACAAATATCTTCAGAAACGGAATCAACAAATTCATCACAAATAGTCCTCGAAGGTTGTGTTATTATAGCGAAGTACCTTAATATGAAATGAAAAAAACATTTTAATAGAAAATTAACACAAATTCTTTTCCCTGTGCTAATTTCCAATTATACATTGCACGTTGGATTAAGCATTATGTAATATTTATAGAACCTTGTAATAAAAGTGATATTTCATTATTATTGTTTTCGACTGCCTCGTTGGTTGAGTGGTTGCAAGCGCTACTGTTGATCGGGACATCCTGGGTTCAAATCCCCGGTCGGGTACTATTAAATTTTTGTAATTTGCAATTTCTAGTAGTGACTCGGAGTCTGGATCTGTGCCCGGTTTATGGCGATAGGCACACCACCAATTCCATGGGACGTAAACGTAACTGGTGAAACGTAGGAGTGTACCACAATCCTCTGCCTATCTCTCCGGGGATTACAGGCGTGTAGTTACGTTTTTTTTTTGGTTTTCTCATAATTTAATTTTCAACTACAGAAATGACTGAATTTACTTAATTGACAATAACGTTTTTTTTACTACTAATCGAGCTCACATAAACGCTTAAATTCTTTTTACCTCAATGTGCTCATCATGGAGTCTCTGGATCTTTGTTCCACATTGATTACACTCGATACTAATTCATTAGCTTTTTCTAATAATTTTCCTTCAGTAATTTTGTTGTTTTGATTTTGTTCCATAGAATCTAATATGATAAATATTCCTTCGATTGGTCCCATTATTATAGCTTCATTAAAAATATTACAACATCCGTCTCCAGCTTTAAGGTCGTCAGATACTAATTTTACATGAACGCCTTGCTTATTCCATGAACTAAAAGCATGGAACCACAAAATTATTAATATACTGAAAGTAAAACTTATTTATAACACAATCAGTACTTACGCTATTTTAGAATTAGCATAACCCGAGAGATAATCTTTGTTAAGGTGTAAAACTATTTTCTTAACTTCTCTTTTCACTAACAAGTCTATGATTTCCAGTCCTAACTCATTTTTATCACAAATTATTAAATAGCTGTTTTCCGAAGAGCATGTGATTCTGTAAAATAAATTGACCAAAAATGAAGTAACAAATTGTAAAAATATAAAATTCACAGTCTTAGCGTTTTTTCAAGTAAAATACGCATATTTTTACTACTTGATAGTTTACCTCGGAGACAATTTTGAAAGCCTTTCGTTATTTGAGTTTTCAAAATCGATGAGAACTTTGCCTACATGTTTACGTGACGATATAAATTGAAAGGCAGTAAATATTTTTTCAGGAGGATACGTAACCGAAGTTAGCGGTCTAACTATTCCCTTGGCTATACCTTCACTGACGAACAATTGTAGTTGTTTTCGTTGAACCTCATTTTTAGGTTTAAAAATATTAGATATATCAACTGCAACATAGTTCCGATCCCAGTCTAGGAAATTCATACCAAGACTCTTGTTTTCCTTAATGTCTTCTTTACAAATATCTAAGAAGAAGCCCATAGTGCCTACGCAGCGCATAAATTCCTGTAAATATGTATAATATTAGGCATATCTATAATACCAGCCACTTCTGAAGATTTAAAAAAAATAATCAACCCATTGTAATTCCACTGTTGGAATATGAGGTTTTTCTCATATTAAGAAGGTTAAGGCTATAGTCTGCCACGCTGGCCAAGTGCGAGTTATCAAACTTCATACACCTTAGAATTTTTTTTTTCTTATAAATTCTAAGGTGTGTAGGTTTCCTCACGATGTTTTCCTTCACCGTTAGCAAGTAATACCTATTTAAATTTAAAACGCGCTTTTGTAAAGAGATGCGCGCCATGGATTTGAATCCAGCACCCCCGGAGTGAGGGGCTGAATTCTTACCACTAGTCTATCACTGCTTGTTCTAACGATTTTACAAATAAGTAAAGATATGACAAAACAATGTAACTTCCAATCCAATACTAGAATGGTAGATGTTGATGATGATGATGTAACACACATTAATATTTGACACAATAACTATTATTAAAGAAATTCTAAAATAACACTCAACTGACCTGACGGTATATACCAGAGCTACAATTTATGACTATACTACGACGCTTATTTACTGAATCGCTCATTATTAATAGTGCAGAATAGAGATCTGTTGAGTTGTATATCTGGTTTTCTGTAATGGGAGTCTCGATTATTGTTGATTTTTTGGGACATGATATAATATGACGGGGTGTTGATATGAAAAGATGATTAAATAAAATATTATATAAATCAAAATAGTGACTGAAACCGGATAAAGAGATAAGAAGTAAGATATATAAGAGAAGAGGGGAAAAAGGAACGAAATTTGAAACTAAATAATGTACCATTAGGTAATGGCCGTTCAGTGATTTCTTAAAACCTGTCAAGGATTTAGCATTTCTTAAATACTTTGATTGGAAATTTTACAGAAGGATAGCAAAAACAATAAAGGATTTGTAGTGGAATATTGTAAGATATAGAGAAGTTTAAAGTACTACAGATTTAGAGAAACAAATAAAGTGATTATGCGAAGCACAGAGAAATGTGAATATCTTATTACAGGTAGGATATATTTCTAGGGTTAAACAGCATCGGGCCACTATATTTTTAATGATGTGTTTACTTCAATAACATTTTATAAAAATATATAACTTGTTCCAGTCTTCATAACTTGCTATTGTTTGGAATACTTAATAATATATTTTATTGCAGTAGTTTTTATAGTTTGCGGCGCTCTGTAAGAAGCTTGAGGAAGTATTTTGAAGAAAGTAACAATTACATACCTTTAAACGTCGGAAACAACTTTAGTAAATACTTTTTCTTTTCAATGTTGCTGACGGTTGTGTATACATTGTGACCATAAGCTAAACATATAGCTATAACTGCTTGGCCAAGAGCGCCAGCGCCACCGGTTACAATTACTGGTACTCCTTTGTACAAATTTGATCTCATAGTCTGCAGAAAATTGGTTTTGATGCGGAAAATAAGTAAAATTGTATTTAGAAAAAGAAGTAAAAGAATGATAGAAAATTTCACATACAAGACAATAATAAGCATGAACAAACGCTAATGGCACAGTAGCAGCTTCTTTCATTGTCCAGTGTTCCGGCACTGGCCATAGCAAATCAGGATCAGCTTCAATTGTATCAGCAATCGCTCCTTCAGCTACTAGACCCATTACTCTGTTACCACTGTGAACGAACGAACGAAATAACGTTCCTATATTGATTATTAATATTATTGTTATTAAACTTTTTCATCACCGTACGGATATTTTAAGAATTTTATTAATATCATCAATAATAATTTAATTTCAAATATTATATTTACATACTTAATATCAATCCCGCTAAACTCCATTCCAAGCAGTTCCTGCTTCCTGGTATCTATTCCTTGTGCTTTGATATAGTCCCCTTGAGATATTCCAGCATAGTTAACCTGAAAAAAAAATTCTTAGCATAGCTTTTTCGGATTTTATTTATCAAGCTTTGTTGCTATTGACGCCTAATAATTAATTACCCGTATTTTTCTGGAGGAAAATTTGTTAGTTGGAATTTCGCACCATTTGAATGAATTTAAATCTCCAGGAATATCGATAGTTAATGCAAAATGTTCGCATTTAACGCCTTGCTTATTCGGAATATTATAGAATCCTCCCCACTCGTCCTGAAAAAGAAAGTAAAATACTTATAAGGCTTAATAATAATAATATAATCATGGACTTTATTATACTTTGAAGTCAAATCTAATATCTGAAATCTGAATACGAATTCATAAATTCTCCATCTGACACATGAAGCAAGAATAAAGCCCAAAAATTCAGAAATGGCTTGTAAGATCAACCGCTTGTTTCTAAAGAGGTGCTACTCAGGATTTGAATTCCGGTTATTTCATTTACGTATGCTTACGACTAGAAAATCAAGTCTATGTCTATAGTACAATAAACAGATGTGTGAGTCATGCTGTTTATCAATCTTATAATTCATATTATGCATATGGGTGTACGTCATAGTTGTTAGTCTATATCACCCTAATGCTGGTCATAACCGTAAGGTTGTATTATACGATATTTGGGTAGCCAATGCGTTTGTCATGCACTTGTCGCACAGTACTTGGTAAGTAGTGGATTAAATTTGTTTATTATCAATTAGTGAAGACAGTGCAGTATTTTTTTACCTTTTGTAAGACATTGAATACAAGTTGCTTTTGTATTTGTTCATTGTACACCACATTTTTTGGGTCAAAATTTGGTGCATCGCAGTCATCAATTTTGAATAGTCTAAGTCGATTGCCATATATTCTATTTAATGCTCTTACAATTCCTAAAAGATGTAACATAAAAATGGTTTATACACGGAATAACCACTGTAGCATTTAAAATTGAACATTTTATGGTTATCTGAATAATTACCTGTTATGCCATTTGATGGTCGATTTATTAAAAGCAATATTACATTTTTCTTCGATTTCATATCTAAATGCACTTTTTCAATCCAAGAAAATTTTTCATAATTGTTTATGTTAATAAATGAAACGGAGCCGGTTTCTACTATATCCTGTCGTTTTTTCAGTAACAATAATGCCTGATTTTTGTTGGTACTAATAGCAGATATTATGATGAAATATTTGTTTACTATCATGGCCTTCACATTGCTAGTTTTCTCTAATGTCAATACAAATGTATTACTATTCAAGTGATTTATAAGTTTCAACATTTCCTGAAACACAAAGTTTTAATTGTTTATGCGCATAGTTAAGTATTTAATGACATATTTCTTTTTATTTACTTGATAAAACCTACAAATGCACATACTTGTTCATCTTTAAGTAAATCCTGAGCTATAATAACATCGGTTGTATCGTCTGCCTGTTTGCCGCATTTTTCGTGTTTATTGCGTTGAATTTCAACATTAATCCCAATGTGTTTTGTTACCTTCCTTATACATTCATATAATATAGATCCTTCAAAGACTGATTGTTGTTCAAGTATTTCCAAACTGCCTTTTGTTACATTTTCATTTATTATTTGTAGCAGTATAAAAAGTGCTGTTTCTATCTAAAATTAATAAAAAATAATTTCCATTATACATATTTTTTTCTAATCATCACCTTGTATTAATACTTACGTCACATGAATTCGAAGGAAAATATGAACAAAACACTTTATTGTTCAAAACATCAGGATCGTGTTGAGCTAACTGGACATTTTGAAATACCAGATTTTTAAGCTGAACACCTCCACATCTGAAATACATATGTAAACGAAATTGGTAGCACTTAAAACATACCTAGGGTGGGTTTCTGTGCAATATGGTTCAAATAGCGTATGTAAAACTATAAATAAATATATGTATTTATAACTAAGCACTTGCACTGCTATGTAAACGCTATTAGAATAACTCTATCTAAATATCTTAGAGTAGTGTCTCTGTTTACTACATTGCAGCAAGAAAATTAATTCCAAAGTCTGAACTTTTTGCACCTCTTCTATTTTTATCAAAATAAGTTTCCCTAATAGAGGACCGCAGGAGTTTATTAAAATACGTACGACATAGTTTACACTACTTTTGACTATCATTCACATTTGTCTCATAAATTTATTTCGTGTTTATGCTTGTACTCATTTAGTATAAATTTTTATGCTAGCTACCATGAGTTACTACACCACATTGTTCTCTGGTTACATAATTCTTGTCATTATGGCCTGTTCATCGACCAAGTGCCCCACACGTACAAATTCTCTCAATTCTATCACAAAAATTCCACTTTAATTTATTTTCGTTATGCTGAACGTTCATTATCATACATTGTTCACGAAAACAGCACTCCTCTGTGCATTGGCAATCCAGCCTTTAGGGACACTTTCCACACAAGTAGGTACAACGTACTTATTTACTTAAGGCTTATTTTATTATCAACTAGCTGTGCACCGCGGTTTTACACGTGCATAATGTAAAATAAATTGCAGTCAGATTAATTACAATACTTCGGCATAGATAAAATTGTTGATTATTTTTTCGCGTGGGGTTAATATGTACATAATTATGTATGTATGTATATCTAACAATGTCAGAGTGCAGGACCGTTAATGTTGATAATAAACGTGTATAGCTTAATATTATAATGTTATTTTAATCAACTTACCTGGTTACGCCACATAACTTATTAAGTTCTGCATTTAAGCAAATATGTTTTCCGTATTCGTGCTGTTCACTCATTTGATGTTTAAAAGGATCAATTGTTAATTCTCCTATTAATTTAGGGATCGACATCTCGTCAGTGTCGTTTGCCAAAATATTAAGCTGTATTAGTGCGTCTATAAAGGCGATCCATTTATTTGTCCATTTGATTATTCCTTTATCACCATCAACATTAGTCGAATAGATTGATTGAAATTCGTCTCTAAAATTTAACAAAATACTACCACATTATATGAATGTTTCCTTGACGGTTTCATCAATTTTTTTTTTTTTTTTTCTCTACTATAACAAAATAATACTTAATTATCGATGCTTATTTTTATCACTTGTAAAGATCATGTGTTTTGTTTGTCGCAATGTTTTATATAATGAAATATTTTTGGAAACTTTGCTGAATTTTGCATAATTTAAATATGAATTTCATACTGTTATTCTACATTGTATGTTAATTAAAATGAAAAATAGAATAAAAATAAACTAATTAGTAAAATAATATCGAAATATTAATAGCTTGTCACATTAACATTTTAAATAAACTTACTTGTATGAATATCCACGTTGGTTTAACATTTTATAGACATCGCGAGACAATAAAATGTCAACATCGTCATTAAAACTTATATCCTCAGGGTATTTTTTGTTAGGGTTTTTGCGATATCGAACTAAACCTGAAACCACTTGTGTGTCTTCACAGTACACCTACAAATACATTAAATATAGATTTTGAAGTATGTTTTAATCAAAGTGCAATGTCATTGAAATAACATGCAATTACCTCAAATCTGTTTCCAAGTTTATTAACATCAATTTTCAATTGTAAAGCGCTTTCAGTATCAATTGTAACTTGATTTTCAAATATAACATTAGTGAATATTACTGGCATACGCCTGTAGTTCATTCCCGAAGACATAGCCAAAGACTCCCAAACGAGAACTAGTAAAGCTGATTCGGGGAAAACGTTTACTCCTAAAATTAAATAATCTAGGTTAATAAACGTAGGACTGATATAATATATAGTTAAAAATAAATATGTATACTACATAGCAGTGATAGCCTAGTGGTTAAGAATTCAGCCCCTCATTCCGGGGGTGCCGGGTTCAAACCCACGGCGCGCACCTC
>DWDT01005242.1:0-10581 GCA_018245595.1 Microceris scylla
CCCGCTGACGCACGCCCGCTCCCGCGGGAGCTGGAAGGGTTGGACGATGCCGAATAGCATGGTCGGCGAGTTACGACCACAGGAAATAACACCGCCTGGCGACGGGATGAGATCACCGGGGGGCAGTTGACCCCTAAGACTGCCCGGATAAAGAGGGAACCCTCGAGACCCGTAATCTCGCACCCATGCGGCGAAACCGGCCGCAGCCTACGAACAACAAAGTATATATGATGATGATGTGTTAATTGTATCAATCATTGGTTAAATTATAAATGGACAAAATAAAGTATCTTATAGTTTTCTTTTTACTTTTCACAGACAATGATGTAACTTATCTTCTATCTAAGTTATCGGACGAAGAGCTTCTGAACTTGCTAAGCAGCCAGCCGCAAAGGAATGAATTTGATTTAAACGATATTTTAAAAATCGCTTTCAATATAAGGTCGGTGCAAGGTAATAGATCCAACCCACAAAAAGAGCAAACCCAAGTTGAAAACAAACTAAGTGATTTTAGTGAATCAATTACAGGAAACAAAAGATTCCGTGTTATAAGTCCTAATAAAGAGACACCGTCAGGTTACTTTAAAATAAATCATAAGCCAGTTGATTCATTCAAGGAACAGAATGATGCTAGTTACGTGGCATTGCAGAAATTGAAAAATCTCGTCAGTGTGTATCTAGATTCCAAACCAAAAGATACTTATGATGGTCCTGATGAGAAGAAGGAATTGCTATTCGATATTCTCATCTCTCAGTTAAAATCACTATGTTGTAAAACGAGTAAAAAAGCATCGGACGATACAGGGCGGTATAATGCTTTTTTAAATGACAATGTACCTTTTCTACTCAGTCATAACGGTTTCGTGAACCATAATCACCGACCCAAACCTCTAGATACGAAGTCAAACGAATATATGTTTCTTATTATAAATGATGAAATAAAAAGCAATGATAGTAATGAATTAATACCTGTGGACCCAGAGAGCCTGGGTGGCAACAGTACCGTTTTGTTGCTTGGACCAGTGACAACTGTGTTATCAGACGATCAATTGAAAACAGTGGTATGCTATTTAATATCCTTAATAATTTATGAATTGTCGTCATATAATTATTTTCAAAAATAAATATTGTAAAATATTACTGTTTTCAGATGAATCGCATTTCTAATGAACTTATGAAACCTAAATATTTTTCCCTATTACAACAATTGTCGGACGGCGTAATTGACAAAAAAAGTATAATGAAGAATTTTGTGTTCAGTCATGAAACTCGAAGATACATTAAACCCCACAGATGTAACCATCAGTCCAAACTTGCGAAGGTTTATGGCGGAACAAAGTGGATTATATGCACTGGCTATTTAAATTTAAATACACCAAGTCTATATGATTAATACAATACATTTGTAAAAAATATATTTTTTTATGACAAGCGTATTCTTCTGAAAGAAAATTATTGGGTGAGCATTCGGGCAACAAATTATAGCCTCAAGCAAATTACCGCATTAGGGTGGGTTTCCATCAGGAATGAGCGAGGACGCGTAGCGAGGAATGTGTTTGTTATGAACCAATAGCATCTCTTCCCTTTCCCTGTACTGGGCGGGGCTATGTAAAGGAAAAGATTCTATTGGTTCTTAACAAACCCATTCCTCGCTACGCATCCTCGCTCATCCCTGGTGGAAACGCACCCTTAGACGTAACGTAAGCTGAGCTCCAGATTTCTCCGGGTTGCATATGAAAATCTGTATTCATTTTAATACTACCTTACACAATAGGACTACAACAGGTTGTAGCCAGCCGAATTATAAAAACATACTGAAATATATTCATTTCTGAATAGGGAAAATATCAAATAATAATCATGTCGCCACATACATAAAATACCGATGACAATTAAATTTAGTGCGTAAGCATGTGGTTTAAATCTTAGTCTCTCAGTTCCGAGGGTCTAGGACCTTACCCTTAAAATGTCCCGGTTCCCGTAAAGTTTTTTTTGGAACCTTACATGTATTTAGTTTTCGATGTCGTTTTCAAAGTAGTTTGTAATCTATTAGTCCTACTACATCAGCGTGGGAGACCTGGGAGCAAAATTTTCAAACAGTCAAATTATTATTTTTAAACTGGTAACTATGTCATTATAACGAAATGTCAAACTGTCCGATATCTAAGACAAAATAAAGTTTTAAAAGATATTTTATATTAATAAGCTAAATGTTGTAATGAGACAATGTTTTGTGATATTAATCATTTTAGGGTTAATCTTTTGTTGTTGCCGATTTGTTTATTGTGGTTATTAGAAATTAAATGGAATAAAACTAAGAAGCCAATTTTAAATAGTCTTTAAATCTAAAATGACACCACACAAGATCAATGTGGGAATATTTTCTGTCTTGAGGATATCAGATTATCAATAGCAATTACGGTTATGTCAACGAATGAATAAATATAAAACTTATTATGATGAAACGCAAAAAAGAAGAGTCGTATCAAAGTACGGATACTAAAAACGCTAAATTAGAAACAGATGTATATAGATGTGACTGGGTAACCAAAGATCCACAGTATATATCTTACCATGACGAGGAATGGGGCCAGCCTGAATTTAAAAGTTTGAATCTGTTTGAAATGCTTTGCTTAGAAGGTCAACAAGCTGGGCTCTCTTGGATAACCGTGTTGAAAAAGAGAGAACGCTACAGACAATTATTTTTCAATTTCAACCCTCGGAAAGTATCTGAACTAGATAAAAGTGATATAGATACATTTTTATGTGACTCCGGTGTAATAAGACACAGAGGCAAATTAGAAGCTATTGTCCACAATGCCAAGTGCTATTTAAAAATGGAAGCTGACAGGATTGATTTTTCTGATTTTGTTTGGAGTTTTGTGAATAAAACACCGATAGTAAATAGCTGGAATAATTTCAAAGATGTGCCAACACAAACAGAAGAATCCATTGAACTTTCAAAGGCTTTAAAGGAAAGGGGCTTCAAGTTTGTTGGCTCAACTATTTGCTATGCCTTCATGCAGGCATGTGGATTAGTCAATGATCACCTTGTTAACTGCATTTGTCATCTAAATATTAATAAATAATCTTTGTCATTAAATCAATTTTATTGTTTACCTTTTAAAATCATTAGATGACTATTCAATGCACATCTCCATTTTTGCTTAAACATACATGTTATAACCGAATGCATTAAATACAATTATATAAAGCTCTATTATGGCATAAGGTGGGTGGACCATGGGAGGCCACTGTAATGAATAAACAATATATATTAGTTCATTTACTAAATAAATGAAAGAAACATGTTATTAATTAACACTGGTTTATTGTGTAACATATAATTTACTTTTTTCATTCCAGATGTAATCATTATTTGTTAAACTTAACTTTTATTAAGCTCTTCCAAACAGCCATGCAAAAAACAGGGCTCCATACAAGGCCAATATTACAAATCTCTCATTCAACTTAACACTAGAGTTTATCTTAGAACTACGTAAAAAGCTCTTTTATTTAAAAGAAACATAAAATGCTTAGCATATTAAAATATCTCAACAAAAATTCCTTGAGCACCATCATATATTAAAAATATATTGACATAAATTATTTAAACATTATTGTAATGAGTAATAAATTTAAAGCGAAGTTGCAAAATCGTTTTTATAAAAATTAAACAACTTTACCAATTACCGTTATTGACGTTTTTAAGGTCTGTTCTTTGTTAGGGCAAAATGTTCCTTAAAAGGCCAAACTAACAATTATTATCTATTGTATTGTTTCATGGCATGTCAGCTATCTTCATCCCATGTACTTTCTCTTTTTCTTAGTTTTGATTCTGATATTCTTTAGATCTGAAATTATGCATATAAAGTTTAATCATCCATTTAATTAACGACTTATTCATAAAGCAATATTTACAGACATAATCTTTCCAAAAAGTAAATTTTATAAGCCTGTAATAAACAGTTTTGAAAGAGAAATTTCTAATCAGTCTGAGTTAAAAAGTTGAATAACCCTTATAAATAATAATATTATAAACATAAAACATTGTTTAAACTTTCCCAGTACGTATTTGAAACTAAAAACTAAGCGTTCAGATTTACATGATTTTTAATGTTCGGCTGTAGCCTGTAACGTGACAAGGCCAACTGTCAAAATTTTGATTGGCCATCTATGGAACCACCGGCTTTCAATTCTTTCAAAGACAATATGTAATGTGCATTGTGCAATAACATTGTGCTATGCAAATTTATTGTCCTGATTTTTATGCTAAATATTACATATTCGACTAACATTTTGTGGTCGTAATCATTTTACGGTTTTATTGTAATCAATGCCGATTTGTTTGTTGTCCCTGTATGTCAATAATTAATAGTAGAGAAATAGTCTATTTCATAAAATAAAAGTTCCCATTTTGTAAAGTTTTGAAAACTTAAATGAAACGACACTATTGTGCGAATATATTCTATCATGGCGGTTTATTAAAAGAAACTTATATAAAACGTAACACACGTCTGTAATCACCGAAGGGGTCACCAGAGGTCCAAAGGAGAGTAGTACACACACCCGTTTCACCAGTTACGTTTACATCTCGTCATGGCATAGGTGGTACCACACGCCGAGCACAGATCCACTCTCCGAACGACTAGTAGAAATTTTTACTAAAAAATTTGAGTCTCAAGAATCCAATAATACCCAACACGGGTTTCAAACCCAAGACTTCTCGATCAGCTGTCGCACTTTGCAACCACTCAACCAACAAGGTTATGATAAAACGTAAGAAAAACGATTCATGCCTTAATTTAGATACAAAAAAGGCTAAATTAGAACCTGATGTGTGTAGATGTGACTGGGTGACAAAAGATCCTCAGTATATAGCTTACCATGACAACGTGTGGGGCCGGCCTGATTTCAACAGTGAAAATTTGTTTGAAATGCTTTGCTTGGGAGGTCAACAAGCTGGGCTGTCATGGATAACTGTGTTGAAAAAGAGAGAACGCTATAAACAATTATTTTTCAATTTCAATCCTCATAAAGTATCTGAACTTAATAAAAGTGATATAGAGAGGTTTTTATGTGACCCTGGTGTAATAAGAAATAGGGGTAAATTGGAATCTATTGTCCACAATTCCAAATGCTACTTAAAAATGGAAGCTGATGGAATTAATTTCTCTGAATTTATTTGGAGTTTTGTAAATAAAACACCCATAGTAAATAGCTGGAGTAACATTAAAGATGTGCCAACACAAACTGAAGTATCCATTGCACTTTCAAAGGCTTTAAAGAAAAGGAGTTTCAAGTTTGTTGGATCAACTATTTGTTATGCCTTCATGCAAACATGTGGATTAGTCAATGATCACCTTGTAAATTGTATTTGTTATCAAAATATTAATATATAACTAGTGCTGTAGTAAACACAATTTATGTTAATTTATAAAATCATTAGAAGAATATTAAATGGACCTATTTTCAATTTTTACTGAATGTAATAAATATTCTCAATACATATTACAATAATGTAATACATGAGCAATATACTTACCAGACCAATTGATTTACTACATTTATGCCTAAACTATGTATTCAACACTGTGCTGTTGTGGTAACAATAAAATGTAACAAAATCTCATGTTAACAGATAACATTGTTTCATTTTATAACAAAACTTTCATTGACTTTTGCATTGATTCTGCTACTGAGAATAGTATAAACTTCAGGACACTTATTGCTCCATCTTAACAAAACTCAGGATTTTGAAATAGGACCATGATAATCTCTTAAAACGAAACTGGAACTATTATGAGAGAGTATAATCCTGGAAAATGCTGATGTTGGTCTTATCGGTACTAAAGAGATTTAAATTGGTCCATGGTATGTTTTATTTACCCCTTTGATTGTGATATGCTCAAATAACCATTTTACTACAAATATGTGCATTTTACAGATATTAGGTAATTCATATGGACTTCAAAGGATGACAAGGGCATTTTTTTAATTTTTACTTTTATTATTTCATAATATGTTTTATGTTCTAGGCTATAATATTACTGTTTAGTGGGAGCCTAAATTAACAGTAATCGATTTCATTAATGATATGTTTCCAAAAATTTAACCGTATTTCTAATTATTGATTGTTTTGCATAATTTTTCGAAGCGTCTTTCTGTAATTGGATAGTATCATCACATTCATAACAAGCTTATAGTCTGTTTTTTTTTCGCTGCGGACTAAATTGACTTATGCTGTGTTGCTAGGTTTTTGCAAATCATTAATAGTGATGTGCCACTACCGACATTTACGTAATTTACTATACGGTATCGTTTTTCAATATTAATTACAAAAATGTCTTTATAATTTTAGAACGTGGCAACAACCGTAATGTACCAATATAATGTACCTGTATGGCTAATGTATAGATATAATGAATGAAACACACTTATTTTTTAAAGTTTTTATTAATCTTACTATCACATGCAAATTAATAATCAGAATCAGGCAGTGACTCCGTATCTGAATGTGCCGAATCGTCAGAATCGTCACTTACTTCAATAATAAATCTGTCGGTAATGTCGTCGACAATATGGCCAAAAGTACACATTTTGTCCTCAACTCCAATTACATATTTAATGCAATCTTTCCAGCGTTGGGGAGTTACTAGACGAAGCCCTTCCTCGAAAAGACTTCGCACTTCGTTCATTTTAAACGTTTTATAGTTTTTTGCGACATGCCCCTTTATCTGTGCCCACACTAATTCAATAGGGTTTAGTTCGCAGTGGTAAGAAGGCAGTCGCAAAATGGTGACTCCCTGTTCAGCGGCCATTTCATCGACGACATGCTTCTCATTAGCTTTTAAAACTATGATTTTTAAAAGATTCGTCTATTGTCAAATAATAATAAAATTATGAGGTAAGAGTAAAAAGTTACGATTCATAAAACCGGTATCATAGACAACACTATTCCTAAAAAGCTGGTATCATTATTTTGAAAATTGACATTTGCATGTGACAATTTAGTCCGCAGCGAAAAAAAACAGACTATAGTTATTCTGTTCTGACTGTTCTACACAAGTGACACTATGAAAGCCAGTAATGTTTGCATAGGCGACAGGTTTGTTTTAGAGTGAGTGTTGATTAGTCGGTTTAATGGTCCAATATGTTATTTAATAGTTCCCGGTCAGTTATCATAGTTAGGCTTCCGTTTGTAGCCAGGCTGACAGCTAGGCCAACGAGGAGTTCTTTGTATTCGAAGTCTTCCTAAATGTATGAAAAAATCAGTTTAAGAACATAACATCATGAATCCAATTATTTGGAAAGATAAAAGAAATTAGGAGTATTCAGTAATGTTGGTGTTCATTGGAAGCGGAGTCCTGTATTGATCTGCCGTGTTTAGAAAACTGGTTGTATGAAGTGACTGATGTATAAAGAAAGGGATTACCGACTTTTCAGAACTATAGAATTGGAGGGAACGATAGCGGCGGTGATGTGGCCTGGGCCCACGCGTGGCTGCCAGAAGGTGGCGGGTACGAGAACGCTGAAGCTAGAGTGCGCGCTGCCGACCGGCCGCCTCACGCTCTCCACCGACTACGCCAGCTACCTCAACATCGAGTGCGAAGTACGCATCTCACTGGTCGCGGCTTGTGTTTAAATATTAATTGGCGTTGTGTTGTTAAGTGACTGGTGTCGACACAACGTTTGCACACTGTTTAGTGACTCTTACAAGTCCAAAGCGTCGGTCGAGATCAGACACAAAGAACGATTACTTAGAATTACGGAATAGTAAAAAAATAATTGTTGAAAACGAAAAGCCTAAATGATAATGATGGTGGTGATGGTAATGATGAGGAGGAGGTACTAAATAATTAGACTCTAAAGGTTAAAACCTTTAAAACGTTTTAAGAGTTTTAAAAAGCGACATCGACTTAAATGGTTACATTTAATGAGCTATTGCACACAGGATAATTTTATTATATGCGATAGTTAACCTACAATTAACTCCTTCTATTCATTATCAACCCAATACGTTTTGACTACAACAAATTGCGAATATGCACTCATTATATCCTTCAAGAAGTTTGTATGTGTTTGCGAGTCCTTAAAGAATTAGGTATAAACCGAGCAAAGTACGTCTTCGGAGAGAATATAAATATATAAATGAGATTTTGTTCAAATGTATGCAATATTTTGTTTTTAGCCGGATATGGATGGGCAGGCTGGGCGGTTTCGGTGCGAGGAGTTGGAAGTGTACTCGGGCGCTATCCTCCAGGAACGACGAGACGGGTTCCCACGTGAGGTTCCAAGCCTGGGATTGACAGGCTGCAAATTGGAGGAGCCGCTGCTCTGTGTGCTGGCGCTGGCTGGCGCGCGAGACGTCACCACGCTGACGCTGCGGGACGTGCCGGCGCCGCCAGATGCCGCCCTCCTCGCCGGTCTCACCGCTATCACTCATCTGCGAGTTTATAATACGAGTCAGTTATAACCAACCAATCCAACATCCTGACATTATCGCGGTTCTTATGACAAAGGTATTAAGTAAATCTACCAATATTGTTGCAGGTCGCAACGTTACCCGCGTCCCGTACGAAGCTTTAGCTACACTTCCGGCTTTAAAGCGGTTCTACATGAGCGGTGCCACCCTGCAGTTGGAGGAGGGCTGGCGGCCTGCGCTGCCGTCTCTGGAAATGCTGGAATTATGGGATGACATGATTGATACAATTCCCGCTGGAGCCTTCGATGGACTGACAGAACTACGAAATCTCTCCTTGTCGAAAAATAATATCCTAAACGTCACATCAAAAGCTTTTGAAGGTATATGTCATTAATATGAAAGAGAACTTTTGTTAAATACGTTTAAACGTTAGAATAGATAAACATCGTTGCGGGATTATTGCGCTGGTACCTGTAATTGTAGTTATAAGTCAGGAGTACTACGTGTTAATTGGTTTTGAAACGCTACTCTAATGTTTTTTGGTACACACCTTTAAACTTCCATTTTGCTGGGGTACCAAGAACAGTCTTAAACTGATATCGCTGAATTTATTGGGAACTATTCGTGTGTTATAGGTCTGCTAAAACTGGAGCGCTTATCTTTGAACTCCAATGGGGTGCAGTTGTTGCAAGATGGCGCGCTGCTGGCTACACCGCGACTCCGGGTGCTGCACCTGTACCGCTGCCAGCTGACCGCCCCGCCGCGCCAGCTTAGCCAATTGCAACATCTGGAGAGGTCGGTTATTCGTCCGCACTCATATTACATTGGGGCTCGCACTCATTTTTCATCTGTTTCAGCGGCCGAAGTAACGGTTACACGACATTCGTAGGTAAGGATTTTTAAACAATTCCGATTACGTTGCCGATGCTTCGAATGTGTGAATAAGTATATAATTACTTATAGTATATGTTTCGATAGCAATGAAAGCACAAATTTTTTCGTTAACTCTTTCTCTATCGGAGAGCATTGGGTGCTCGTTTCATAGATGTTTGTCAACCATGTTAGTTAAGAAATGTCGGTGTCGTCTTCACTTTAGTGCATCATTTCAGTTGCGACCGCACTTCGCTTGATTCCATTCAGTCTCCGTGCGCCACCAGTTGCCACCGTCGAACCGCTATTCATATCATTATCAGCCTACTCCCGTCCACTGCTGGACATAGGTCTCTCCAATAGCATGCCACTGAGCTCGATCTTCAGCTCTTCGCATCCAACCACTGCTAGCCACTTTGCGTATATCGTCACTCCACCTAGCTGGAGGGCGTCCTACGCTACGTTGGCCAAGTCGCGGTCTCCACTCCAGAACAATATTTTAACAATATTTCTGTAATGAGCACAATTATTTGTTCTGTGGCTGAGCGTAAATTTATATATGTATGTATGTAATAATAATAAAAATAATCGACCCATTATAATTCCACTGTTGCAATATGGGTCTGCTCTCATATTGTGAAGGTTAAGGCCATCGTCTACCACGCTGGCCAAATGTGGGTTGGCAGACTTCATACACCTCCGAATTTTTTTTTTTATAAATTGTAAGGTGTATAGCTTTCCTCAAGATGTTTTCCTTCACCGTTAGCTAGTGACATTTAAATTATATGTATGTATTAATATGTATGTTTGTTTATCAAATATCTGTTTACTATGGGACAGACTGTTTAGTTTAGGAGTAGACTGAAAGTCATTGAGCTGCTCAATGACAACGAAGGCGGTATATTCAAAATGTAAAATGCACGGTTTTATAACAGCTCTACATCTCTACACTGTGCAATAAAAACAAAACTTGACTAATTCGGAACTGGTTAGTCAACATCAAGACTCGACTAATTGCTTTCAGTTGAGCAATTACTTAGCGATCTCTTAAACTCCAATTATATTTTTTCTAGAATGTTCGTATTCTATCAATAATTATACATATATCAATAATTATACATATATACTGCCTCGTTGGTCGTACTGGTTGCAAGTGCGACCGTCGATCGGGAGGTCCCAGGTTCGATTCCCGGGTCGAAGAGTACAAACTTTTCTAATTTAGATTTTCTAGTAGTGGTTCGGAGTCTGGATATGTCCCCGATGCATGGCAATAGGCTCACCACCTA
>DWDT01005243.1:0-10581 GCA_018245595.1 Microceris scylla
GACAAAGAGTTTAATATTACAGTAGTAGAAGATCGAACAATCAATCATAATGAATCGCCTCAAAATAAAATTATAATGAAGTATAAGTTATTAAAATAATAATATGATAATATTAGAGCTTGATGTTGCCTGTTTCAAGATTTTGTATTATCTAAAACAGCAATTCGCTGTTACGTAGATAATCTGCCGTTTAATTAAAAATAAATGGCATTGAAACTGATGAAACCCAATAGTAGTAAGCTTGTACAAATATCTCGTAGGGAAGCGACTTGGCCCCTGTTTGTCAAACTTGATTACAAATCCCTGCGTATCCCTTTGTTTGAGCTCGAAATCTTTGAATATTCTTCGACTCTATTTATGAATAAATTGTTAGATTTAGATAATTCAAAATAATGGAGTTGTGGATGCTTTAATTACTTTTTATTTAAAGCACAATAAGATTTTAAACTGATGAGAAATATTTCTCTAGGACTTTCCTGAAATGTATCATCTCAATGGCTGTTTCTGTCGCTAAACATTAGACATACAAAATTGCTAGTTCAATGAATATAAATTAGTCTGCTAAAATGCCACTGTGTAGCGTTCCAGTGATCATTTATTACGAAATGCCGGCCGACATCAAACTGGGTATCACACGGAATCAATGTCACGCCGCGTTTGCCGCATTAGTATGGATAAAGGGCCTATATAATAGACATCGTCGCGGGAATAGGGTTACCACACACTACCGTCTTTTACGGCCACGTGACGTATTACGGATGCTACTAACCTTATAGACTTGCAAAGTAACCCTGTTAATTTGTAAGGATGCATTACTGATCTACTGACAGCGAGTTATCTTTCCCGCGCTTTCGAATTCGCGCTCTTTTTTTCTTCAATTAGAAAGAAAGCTGAAGCTAGTGTTCTCTAATCTTATCGGTCCAATAGAAATTTTGACTTGGAGCTCGCAAATTATTGGAGAGGCCTATGTCCAGCAGTGAGCGGGAGTATTAAATTAATTATTAAATCATCATTGTGTTTTAATTACAGACAATATTAAGGATTTCATATAAAAATTGGTGGCAGTAGGCGTCCTATAGTCCTACATAAGGGCCGACTAATGACTTAGTCGGCTCACGTAGATCGATGTCCTGCGTAATGGAAAAGGCGGTCGCCTTGGTAAAAAAATTTGAATAGATGATCTATTACTTTCACATACACACAAACTAACTCGATTTCATGACATCAATTGTGAATACTTGGTATATCATAATAAGTGATTAAGAATAGAAAGGGATTAGTGATCTAACTGTTTATTTTAACTACAATTCCTTAGATTACGTTCGGTTTCTTAAATTTCCTTATTATAATATAAAACGAGGAAAAAATTTAGCTCCGTTTCAAAGCCAATTGCTTTAACTTCAGAATTTTGGCACTGCCATACTAAAACGTATGTACCTATATACCTACATACAATGTATCATAATTATAATATAAAACATAAGGGTATATTGAATATCACCCTTAAATCTATGTTAATTTTAAACTAGTTGTTTCTAAGCAATGTAAAGTTGGGAGTTTAATTATTGGTCCACCACCAGAATTATACCAAAAAATACGCGGTAGGATAATAATGCGACTGCAACCAGCTTCAGTGGGACTGTTCTCAACCTGTCATCTATTCTGGAATTATGAATATTAAGTATTTTTATTGTGTTATTGGCAAAAAATACTTACTGGTTTAAATGATTGCGTGAAACGTAAATGTCCATGGGTAGCAACTTGTAACTTCTGTTACTAGTTTGATATTTCTTGCACGTAAGTACAAACATTGTATAAATTTTGAGTATTGAAAAAAGCGACAAAATTTACCGTACTTTACAAGGTTACAAACCAATGGGCCAACTGTGTAGCATTAGAACGAATGTTTCTCTCACGAGAGCAGAGCAGTCGACGTCGTTCGTTCGTTCGTGTTGCAGGTTCGTGCAAAATTTTAGGAATTCCTTTACGTTGACTAATTGTCTATACTCATATGGTATATGTTCACATTTCAGAGTTAAAATGTCTTATACATTTGAGTGCTCGCATCTTGAATAAATGTAAAATAGTGAGAAAATGCGACTGTAATTGTCAATTTTTGTTACTGCTACAAACTGACAAAGAAAATTATTTCGATAACATACCGTAAATAAAATAATACCTATTTTTTAAATACCTATTTTTTAAAAGTAGTTTTGTATTAATGAGACAATAGAAATACATGGATTAGCAAAATTATGACAATTAAAAATTCAATGGAAAATTAGTTTAGTAATTTTGGTAGATTAGTATTTTTATAGTTTGCATGAACAAAACAATGGTAATAAAATTGGTAATTACCTACTTAGCAACAACGCGTGAACAAAATATATTCAGGTACTTCATAACCGTAAACGTGCAACGTCTCTCTGCCACGTAGAAAAAACATTTTAAAATATGATATTGTAGAATTAAACTACACGTCATTTAACATATAACCGCAGTCATTACACACATAGCCGTCTAAAGTGGCTTTATGACGTTGTACTGCAAAATTATTGTTGCCACAAAGTAATTTGTCATCTCATAATAATGTATGAGTGACCCCTTTATACTGAAAATAAAAATTAGGTATCGTAAAAAGTAAAACGATATTAGGCCGCAGCTTATCGTAAAAAGTAAAATGATATTAAGGTCACATTTTTTGTGTTTGACATATTTTAATAAATTATGGTGTGGTCTCCCCCTAAGTTATTCGTAATACACGATGACATGGGGTACTTGAATGAACACATTTAAAACGCTGTTGGTGACTTTAGTGGTATTGAAAACGTTTGTAAGCGACAAGTGATATTGCCGTCTGTCGATGTCCTGTAAATATCTTGTTGAGAACATTCTCGTATTCAATTTTTAATTACCAATATTAATAAACATGACCTTGTGGAAATGAATCTTGTGTAGTGTTAGAATAAGTCATTTCTAGTGTCCGCTAGTCGGTAAATATATCCTATCTACACTGACAGACATATGCCTAAACCTTTAATGACTACAACTTTTAACTATTACTACATCACATACACAGTGCATACCCTTTAAACCCTAAATGCATTTTTGCATAACTGTGGACGGTATACACTGCAATAAAAATAATAAAACACGAACGTAGTTCCAATGAAAATCCGATCAATGTGTCGCGGACTTTCCAAAACGCTACGCTCGCTACAGTCGCTACGATCTGGCCGTATAGCTTTTAGAAGGAAACGAACGAATAAAAATTCAGTATCGTGACAGCATTCGTTTAGGGTGGTTGTGTCGCTCGTTAGTACGACACTACGCGAATGTGTTTACGATCACAGTCATTCAACTCTAAATCTAATTATTGTAAGAAAACAACGCGTGTGACTCGTTTCATAATAAAGCGATTATCGTCTGATATGTAGTAATTACGTGATTTATATGTTAGTGTTAAGCTAAAGTTTAACTAGAAAATGTCGGTGATGGATGTAAGTTTGAAAAAATGGTGAGAGTGTTTCGGATGCGATGCACGCTCACGAGATTGCTGTTCCTGGCTTTATGCCTGTGGAGGACAGATGGACTAATAGGTGAGAAATACTAAATAAAACAACTTTTGTTATTACATACTGACGTACAATTTAAAGGTTGTTAATAGTATTTTTTTTCATTAAAATTTCAATAATACGATCATGTAGCTTTGTTTTTTAATAAAAATGTCACATTATTTACATAAATATTTTAGTGGGGCCAATAAAGATAATAATTTTTGATAGTTTTAAATATGGCATTTAACTGAGTACAACTACTGTCTGATACCTATATTAATTATTATCTTTCATGTTTACTGTTATGTAAATCATTATGACAAAATCTGTTAATTCACAAGTACTATAATATATTTTAGCCATTCGTTAAAATGAACGAATGAATGAATGGAATGGTTTGTATTCTGTTACGGACATAAAGCTACGCAACAGTTAATAGTAAAATCTCATAAAAAAATTAAAAGGTAGAAATATGAAAATTAGTACTGTATGAATTATTTTTTTTGAAGAATTTTCTTGAGCATTCGCGCATTATGACGTGAGCTGGACATGCCGCAGGATTTCGATTATTACGTCACAGCGCTGACGAAACTTTGTTTTTTATGCAAACTTTTGCTTGCGACAGAACTTTAGATATAACGTTATATACGTACCAAACTTGTATTTACTGCCTGTTAGTGAAGAAAATTAAATAAAAAATAATATTAATTCTGTTTCTGTACTGATATAAGTGGAAGAAATAGAAATTTTTCAAGTATATTTTCATAAAGCTAAAATATCAGTTGTTGTAATCTTAACACGGAACAATTAAAATAAACTTGCGCAATATAGTATTCTCTATAATATTCTTGTTCGAAGTCTGCTGAATTGTACTTTGGAAGGATAGTGGACTATTACATTAACTCGTTTCTCTTTTAAGCCCGCTTCAGAATGAGAAGTAAATTCTTGGGGTCTCTAAACGTATCTACCAGTTGAACGATAAATGGAAATGATGAAGGAAAGTTTGAAATTTAATGCAGTATCACAGTCCGGTAAAGTTTTGTATATAAAGGTTCATTGAATAGTGGATCCCTAATCGATTATATACGTAGGGTTATGTACAGGCTATCTATGTACAATTAACTTCGTGCTCGGTCGTCGAGTACCTCGATCGTCTGGGAATTTCATTTTGATTTCGATGAAGCACAGAGTTCTCAAAGTTAATTTTCGTTTCACATAAATTCACAGTACAATTCGATCTAAAGTCCGCGAGGCAGCTATCGACGTATGTCTACAATTTGCAGTTTCATTTAAACAAAGCCAATTTACGTTACAATAGTATGACTTTGGTATAGCGTGTGTTCAAACAGTAGAAAAGCAGTTTACTTTTTCACACATTACATCACATCACCAGCCCGTCCAAAGTCCAATGCAAGAAAGATCTCCCAACGCTGGGCATGCCGGCTGACTATCGAACAGCACGTAATCTAGTGGCGCCTACGGCGGCGTGTGGGCGTGGGCCCGTAGGCGACTTGGACATTTAGCCGAGGCTTAGTCGCGGGTTTCAGTTGGATCTTACGTCACCCTAATATTCCTGTATGGGAGCGTGGGACGTATTTTTTCCGCCCCTACACGATTAATTTACTTTCGAATATTTGATATGCGACTAGTGTAGTCATTATAACCTATTAAGAAATAGTTTGCCTAGTAGTGCCTACGCTTTTTGGCAAAAATTCTCTGGAATAGGTCTGTTAAGGGTAATATTAGACCAATCCGTTTGTTAATACAAATTATTAATACTTACAGTAAATATTAGTAAATATCTATATTATTGGAAATATCTTTCTGCCTATCCCGTAACTGACCTGGCGTGATGATATGTATGTGTGTAGCATTCGGCGTTAGTCCTAAATTCATACTCTTGAGGACTGATGGAAAGTCTTTAATGCAACTTAGTTTCGTATTTGTGTCGTAAAAATAGCAATGGAATGGGAGTTCCAAAAGCGGTTATGTGCGCCGAACTTCGAACTCTTTATTAACTATAAACTGTTACCCGCGACTTCGCTCGCGCGGGAATAATTCCGATACGATCTCTTGTTCCTTATGTTGCTCTTTTAAGGAATTGTGACGAAGTATTATAAGTAGACAGTGTTTAACTATATTCAACAATATTAATATATATGTGTAGTAGCTACAAAAAGGTTTTTGTAGTATGAAGCTACTAAAAGGTTTTTAATTGTTCTGTTGAAATTTTTGTCATTCTATATTATTATGCCGTGTTTATGTACTTAAGTAATTAGTGTAATTGGTGTATAACCGTACTAATTATTTCAATGAATAAATAATAATAAATAAATAGTATAAAATTTCTTTATTTATTGATATGAAAATTTAACAAAAATGTAGAAACTTTTGCATTTGTAATATTATCATATAATTTTTTAGTACTTAATATCCTCACTTGTATCCATTCAACATTCTAGAATATAATTGCTGTTTCGTCGCAGACAAGATTATTATTAACTTAAATAAAAGGAATAATAGTTTTAAAACAGAACTTCATTAATTAGTGCAATTATAGCGACATCTTAAATGTTATTTGGTATTTATTTTCTCCGACTCGTTTACATTTCCTGCATCTATGAAACTGAATTCACCCCTGTATTTCTTCGAAGCGGTACGCACAGGAGTGTAGTAGTATTCTCCTCTGATACACTCACTCTTTTATACGTTCCACCAAGGAATAGGGGTGACAAATGCAGACTCCGCGCCGGTACCAGAAATTTCGCATTAGAAAAACCTAATAATATTTTGCAGTACTGCGGTATCCAAATCAGGACCTCTTGATCAAAAGCCGCGCTTGGAACCACTCGACCAACGACGCTATATTTGATGACATCATGTTTTAAAGGTGATTGATGAATAAAACGTTCTCATCTCATCTCAACTGATAGTGAATAAATGTAAATAGACTTTTACAAGAAAGTCCCGTTTCATGTACTTACGACGAGGCAGGTACTTTTTAAGTAATAGGTATATCTCATTTCTCATTTTACCTTTCAGACATACAGTCATACAATGGACAATATAATCAGTTAATACACTAAAAGTCGCTGTGAACGTAAAGATATGATCGTCAATTTCGTTTAAAAACTAGTCTAAAGGAGGAAATACTACTGGAACAAGACATATCATAAGTGTAAATATTGACGTAACTATCAACCACAAGCACACACACATTTACACACAAGTCATTTATAACACACATGAAAGGCTTTTATACACATACTTTATATACCTACACACGTGTTTTGTGACCAAAATGCACTTCTTATTACATTAACCTTTTAACTATGGCCTTCTCAACATGAGAGGAGACCCATATTTCAACAGGATAATTAAAGGGTAGAAAGAAAAAAAAAATTCTATTATCAAATAACTTAAAACTGTTAATGAAGACAGAAAAAGAAGCAAGGCGGAGTTCCTCTAAATTGATTAATTGCTTTGAAAGAGAATCAAATGAATTACTTGAAAATTCACTCCTAATGATAATAAATAATTGTTATCATTATTATTACTATTATGCAAACGATCTTTAAAAGCAGAGTGAAGACTCGCTGTCTGTTTAAGGTGGAACTGAAGGCTGCATTATACAACTTAAAGGCTTTGAAGTAATTTAACTATGTCAGTGCAAAGTAGATAAGTTGAAGTGCCATGACGCAGCCAGTTCCAAGATCCTGAGGTCGTAGACATTGCAGTGTTATTGGATTATGCCAGGTGTAAGTTTCAAGTTACGGTAGTGCGTGCCGCAAGAGTAGGCGCGTGTCATTTTGATATATTAATACATTATATTAAGTGCTGCAAGTACCTAGGAATAAACAACTGAATAAAATAGTGGTAATGTAGGAAACAAAAAGGTAACTTTACGCCTGTAATCCCCGAATGGGTTGGCATATAGAACGCGCCCACGTTTCATCAGTTATGGTTATGTCCCATAACGGAATAGGCGCTGAGCCTGTTGCCTTACACCAGGCATACGCGTAGTTCCAGACTCCGAGCCACTACTAGAAGTAAAACGTAACTTAGAAAAATCCTATAGTAGTAGACCCGGGACTTCACGATCAGCCGTCGCGCTTACAATCACTCGACCAAAGAAAATAAATAACATTTAAAGTAAATAAGACATAACGGAACGAAATGGCACTAAGATTAAAATAGAAATAATTATTAAGAGCGGTATTTATTGTAATAAGATGTATATTAGTCAATATCGGCTGGTGATAACTTCTTAATAGGTGATTAGAAGAAAAAAAAACAACTTTTTTAACATGAGACAAGTGTCAACAGTCGGACAAACATTAAAAACGAACGTAGACGTTTACGAGTCTTTAATCTGTTGAATGTTTTAATTCTGTAAAATTTTATTTCTGTAACATTTCATTACATGGAATAGATTTGAATATAGTGGTCACATTTGAATATTTTGTAAAATATATTAGAAATTCATCGTTTTGTTTTTTAATCATCAGCCTATCTCAATTCACTACTGGATCTGAGAGCCATCGCGCTCTGTCCTCGGCTTGCCGTTTCCAGCAAAATAAATAAATTAAAATTTATTTATATATACAGGATGAATGAAAATTGTAAAGGCTCATGGTGGTTATGAATCGTATCGCTAATCGTCACAAGTTTATTCGCTTAGAAGTATTCTGTAGAGAGCCATTGGGCTCGTGCCCAAGTCGGTCGCAGCCAAGCAAATGTCGGAAGGTATTGCTTTACAGTTTATAGATTTAAGCATTACGGGTATAATGTTGTTCGATACCCCGAGGGATTACCGGGCTTTCGCCGCAAAACATTGCGGTTGGTACGAAAGTGAGTCGGTTTTATATTATGCTACATAACTAGATAAATATATGTGTTTTCTGCATGCAGCCATTGTCTAGTGATTATAAATAGCGAAATCATTATGCGAATCAAAGATTTGGTATTTCCGTGTGACATCTTTGTTTAAGATTAAAGTAATAAAAAAATATGTCGTGGTTAACAGGTGCTGTAACAAAATACATATTTTAATATTTTTCTTTATTACGATAACGATTTAAATTCGGTACTTAGTAAAATTAGTTAAAATGCTTTTTAAAAATAGCCCATCACTTTTTTTATTTCATGCCATTTCCTTAAGTTACGATACTGAGCTTATGACATATAGATATCAAATTCCCCTGTGACGTCATCACCCGCATTCGCTAAGAAGTGGTTTTGGAAATTTGACTCCTGAATGGAGGGGGACTTATTTGTTTTTTCTACATATTCCACATAACCGTATTGCTACATACATTTCCTTTTAAAGGCAGAAACACTCTGGTGTTCTTCGCAAACTGATATTGATCCATCGCTAAAAATATTTCTCTTGAGCTACCATTCATTCTCGAAGTTTCCTTTTTCGTCGATGATATTCATCTAGTGCTAAACATATTTCTATATAGTTACGATTATGATTCAATAGTTCTATTTCTGGTATCTATGTCTTTTTTTTTTCAAAATATGTAAATCGACTGCTAAGAGGACATTAAAGAGAGTCTGGAATGATAATAGAATTATACTCGTAGATGCTTAAGTGATAAACTTAGGTCAAAACTAAAAATATAATCAATGTATTTGAATATATTAAAAACATGGTATTTAAGTTGTATTCGTATATATCATCATAATCATCCAAAAACTATGTAGCTAATCTTATTTGGACCATACCATAGTACTTTACCAACTTAGTGGCTTAGACTACAGCCCTCGGGCGTCTAGAGTTCAATACTGGCGCGTACCTCCTTCTATACAAAATCATATGTTTCACGGTTAAAAATCTCTTGCTGTAAGCGTGAAAAAAAAACACCGTAAGAAAACTTCTTGGTCTTAAAATTCTCTTCAGTTTTCTCCAAGGCGTGTGTAGTCTAAGCTCCACGTGGCCAGCGTGGCAGGCTATAATCTTAACTCTTAATCTTAACTCTTGTCATTCTGCGAGGAGACTTTATAACAGTGGGTAAACAAGATAGTGACGAGAATGTCACAATAATGTATTTACAAAGGCATCTCCGCTAACAAAAGCTTCTATCTGTAATTTGCACTGCCTTTACACTACACGGGTATAATTGAGGTACGATATAAATAGGCAGCTAATTATCTGTGTTGCCATTTAATTAAAGTGTTTGTTGGCTTACATATGTAGCTGTTAATTATTCAGTACAAAGGATAAAAATCATTACATAACATGTAGAGCTTTGTTAGTGGCGCGAAAATGTCAATTGAGGAAAATATTGTTTCTAAATGAGTACATGTTAGGTAGCGAGGGTTCAGGTAAAATTAAAATGGATGGAATTGCGTCATCAGTGTTATGACGTCATAAGTTTCGTATTGGGTGAAGCAGTATCAGAACTGGCTAGCTGTTATTTCATGTTTATTAGAATTATTTAAGTTGATGTGGCAGTCAGAAAATGTAAAATTCTTAATGACCTTATCTCGACCGTGTTTATTCTTTCATCATCTTTCTCACATAGTCAAATATGGCTCGCGTATAGTAAGTACCTAAAGTTTGAATGAGTACGGAGTTCTGTATGGCCAAGCGACTTTATTGGCTTGAATAGTGGCTCAAAAGTTGGCACCTCAGTAGCTTTCCCTTAACTTCATGCATACTCTATGCTTCGTGTTACACTTCTCTATAAACCATGTATCTGCACAAACTGCCGCTTGTTCCAGATTTACATCTGAAAATTATAATAGATAGAAAAAGTAAAATTGAACAAAAGTAATAATCGCATGGCTATGGAACATCGTCTATACTATTCACGAGAAGAAAATTCTCAATCGTTCAAGACTTACCGAATGTAGAGTTTATTTTCAGAACTAATAGAATTAAGATATACCTACATAAGTTTACAAGCTAATAAAACGCTCTTAAGTTTCAATACATCTTTATATATAAAAATGAATGTTTGTCTGTATGTCATCGATGAACTCAAAACTACTGTACCGATTATTATGAAAATTGGTA
>DWDT01005244.1:0-10580 GCA_018245595.1 Microceris scylla
TAGGATAACTTAAAATTAAACAAGATCATTTACATCCACTGAACCTTTATATACTAATCTATTTTATAACGAAAAAAATGTTTTTTTTTAGTAATAATATTTTTTTAAAATTTCGAAAAAGCATTTCCGGTACAGTTTCGGTGAATGCCTAATTCGTTACACCTATAGCCTCGTCTGTAGAATAAGATGTCGATGAGAACATCGTAAATTCTTTAAAAAACTTGACTGATTCGTTGGTCGAGTGGTTGCAAGCGCGACTGCCGAACGGGAGGTTCTGGGTTCAAATCCCAGATCGGGTACTATTGGATTTTTTTAATTTAGAATTTCTAGTAGTAACTCTGAGTCTGGAATTGTGCCCGCTGTATAGTAATAACGACACAACACAATTATTGTATTCTATAGAGAATTCACAAATGGTTCGGTTCTATGAAGAATTAACAAATGGTTCGGTTCCATATCGAAGGAATGAAATCCGTATTATAAAATCATTAACTAAAATCATTAATGTAGGTGCGAATAAAAAACTATTTTCATTATTATACAAAAATATACGAGTAGATATTATTTTATATATTAATTCGTATGAATTATAATTACTTGTTTATTTAAAAAAAATACTACACTGAGCGCCTGCAGAAATGCTAATAGCAAAGAAATGTAGATGCGTTATGAGAAGTACTTAACCAAAGTTGAAAAAATGCTTAAAGGACATGAATGACGGATAGGCTAAACACTCAAAGGTGTCTGTGTGAAATTACTTCTTTGTTATGTCGCTATGTTTCATAATTTATTAACGGTTATCTTATACAACATGTTGTTAATTAATATATTGTTATGTAAATTCCAGGGGGAGGAGCGAACGCTAACGCTAATGCCAACGCGCAGGCCAGCGCGCGCGCCCACGGATTTGGCGGCTGGGGGCTGCCGGGCGGCGGGTATGGGGCCGCCAACCCAAAAGTTCTTAGGTGAATTATTTAATAGACTATCTTTTTTGTTTCTCATTTATTTAATATATACACATTAATTACAGACATTATTTTAACATAGCATTTAAAAAACCACCGAAGTTTATAGTATTAATGCTACACAGAATTCACAACGAAACCTACGCGTTTAAAAAATAAGACTTCAGCTTCGATTTAATGTTAAGCGGTGTGATATCTACAAGCATATGTTTCACATAAAGAATATATCTCAAACTAATTACAAATCAGATACTACTCAGGATAGGATTGTCGGAACACACATCTGCTGCACGACTTTTATTTACATTAAATCTAATTATTGTCAGTGGTCATCAATTTATTATAGGTATTACGCTAAAGTAACCTTATTTGTCTGGTGGACAACCTCTGTTAAAACTGATATTAAGTGCCGAGCTGCAACCCATTAGCACCTATGTACCTACGTATGTCCAATATCAAATGGATTTAGTGTCCACCCTTAACGTCAAATTCATAACGCGGACGACAGCGTGCAAACATCTGTTGTGTCAGTGTGTTTGTGAAGTGCTTGTTATAAGGTTTAATCTTTACTCGTTAATCGACACATTCGAGAATTATCAAGAAATTCTATATTTTTCCTCGGATTAACTTACAAATTACTCATGAAATGTTATCTATCTTCAAAATCAAATCAAATTTGAGTAAAGAAAAATTAAGCTTCTATAAGCGCATGTCCATATGTATGTAGTTTGAATTCTAAGCCGTGAAATTTTCACGTTTCCATTTATACTATAGTTTCTGACTACTTATAAAAAACTAAAATACCACGTATTAAAAAGTTGTTTTGTCTCTTGCTTATATTTTTATACCGATTGATGATACGCGACAGCAATTATTTATTTATTTAATCTTGTGTGACAGCTAATATGCATAAGAAAGTTCTTAATGTCTTAAGGTATTTTTTCCCGGTCGAACCTGGGCGGGAGTAGGCCGTGTGGTAGGCGCTTATTCTTATATAAGTCTAGATTCGGCGACCAACACGTTCACATCACTGCATAATTCATTCACAAATTCATATTTTAGCCTCATTCATATGTTAGCCTTTTAAGGAAAAAAGGTATCTGAATTTTATGTCATGGAGCATTTTATTTTTTTCCGAGTGTGCACGGAAATTTTCACGACATTACAATAACCATTTCACAAAATTTTACATCTTCAACTAGATTAATATTGTACCATGTCAGTCACCAGGTTACATACATACGTATTTAATAAACAATGTGACTAATTTTGTGTTTCTGTTTGTTTCGTAGGCACCACTAAAGATCACAACAACATTAATACTTAATAACACGGTGTCGGCCCATCCACGCGGATCGCGCATTTTCCACCAGTTGCACGCGTGCGCCTGCTACGTGCAACTGCCGGAAGATCATAAATTATTTGTTTTCATTTATATTGAATATTCTAATAAAAGTGTTTTACTTATTGTATACTGTTTTTTTAACTTGTGTTTTGTCACATTTAAGTTATTTCCTAAGCATTTTGTAGAAGTTTTTCTTATTTAAAAGTTTCATCATATTCGGCAATAGGCTCACCGCCTATTCCATGGGACGTAAACGTAACTGGTAAAACGTGGGAGTGTACTACACTCTTCTGCCTACCTCCTTTGGGATTGCAGGCGTGATGTTACGTTTTTTCATCATATTCGTATGTACGTACGTTCAAATTCTCTTAAAGAAAATTTAACAAATCTGCTAATACATGACGTCATTAAAATTTTCATTCATATTTAAATTTCCCCGAAAGCCCATATTTTATGTTCCTCTTGATTTTTTCATTTTTAATTTTTACAACATATTTTATCCCGTATGCTACACGGTTTTAAAATCATCGTTTGGAATATTTGAATGGCAATTATTTTGATTCCTTTCTGAAAATTATTATTAACTCGATCCCTCGATAACAAAAAAAAGGTTTGTATAATACAATATTATGGAGAATGCTCAGATTTAAATAAAAAGAGCAGAAAAAACAAAACTTTATAATAATTGCCTCGTTACAAAAGACATATAATTTAGTCAACAGTCTTAATTCACATAACAAAAAAACTTGTAACAGCACAAAAATCTGCTTATTATTATGATAAGCTCTAATCAGATAAAAAACATTAGGTTAACGTGATCACAACGATTTGTCACAGATTTAAGGCTTCCTTGCTAGCAGCGACACGACGCGTTGTTAGAGAATTTTTTCCAGCTCCTCGTCACTCTAGACTTTAAATTTGTTAGCGCCCCGTCATATATTTTAAAAGAGACTTGCAATGAAAATTTACGATGTAAAAAGCGCCTAACGTTTTGCGCGGAAAATAGTATGTGTATAATGGCGTTATGTTGTAAAACACCCTCGCAGGCTCTTTGGGAACGTAGCTTTCTTCTCGAGGTTGCAAATCTTGCACTACTACATGTCGGGTAAAAAATGGAAATCATTGATCTGATGGTAAGCACCGGACCAAGACTGCACTGATAGTGGCAACGGCTTTCACATGCTTGTGACTAAATTTATAACTTGCATAAAATAGTGAATAAGACGAAGCCTAGAACAACTAGCCAGCAACTAGCAAGGGCTAAAAAGGCGATTAGAGACCTTATGCAAGCTCATAGGCACGGACCTGGATTTGACCCTCTTATTTAAAAGTAATATATTGCTTTTAAAGTCTATATTACGTTTAAGGTCATTTAAAAGTATTATAGTCCAAGTTTGCAGCGGTCTTCCAAAGATATTTGGTTGACCGATTCTACATGGACCGCCATCACCAATGCGAAAACCCTGAAAAAGCAAGGCGTGAACACGAGTGGTTAGTCAACAGCAGGGTCATTGCGGCATTGCGGTCATTGCAGCTCATTGCGGCAAGATAAAAATATTTATATAATTTCCATTAATCTTTCTAACTTCGTACACAGCAAAAGCTTCTCCTACAGATCATAAGCAAGATACTTCAGAACTACGTCAGAAATAAAATAGTAAAAGGGCCAGTAGGGTTTCTAAAAGGTAACCGCAAAGCACCCGAGCACAAATCTTAAGTATACATCAGCTGACAGAGGGATGCTGAGAGTATACCGGAGAGATGGCACTTCTATTTGTTAGTTACGCTACATTCAACTGCTGGAGATAAGAGATACGGTCATAATAAAACATATCTGGTATCTTCGGTCCAAGACCTTTAGCTGCATGGAAATACTAAGGTTCCAGTAGCTGCCAAATTTAACTGCGATATGGTACCGTATTTTCCAAACAGCTATCGAACCTGGCAAGGGAGCATAGACATTATATAAGGAAGGGAGATTGAGAGGATGCAATTCGGCTTCTGAGTCACTACATTAGCAATGTGCAGATGATGCCATGCTTGCGTGTAAGAGTCCCTCATGCGAAAAAGACTATCCGCATAATATGTGGTCTAGGTGAGTGAATTAATGTAATAATGTCTTTTGAAGTTCATTATATATTTTTAAAATATTTTTTGCAAACTAAAAGCTTTGTTTTCTCAGGCTCATTTTTTTACTGTAAAACGGCAAAGGGACTAATGGAATGGCCTGCCCAGTCAAACAGATAAATAATACAATAGCTATGCTATAGCTCCATAAATCAATCCACAGGCAGAGTTTTGCCATTCTAGTGCTTATTAGAAGTTAAACATGTAACCGTAGTTTTATTTTATACAGTTTATATATGTATATAACGCCATGTACATAAGCATCCAATGTATGAATCTTATAACGAATTCACCGGTTGTTTAATGAAGTACAACAGGAGCAAAACATGTCTTAATTCGAGGCGTTACAAGAAACAGTGTAAGCAGTTATGTATTTATATTCTACAGAACTCCGACTTCGTTTGTTCTCCATCCGATTAGTGCAACATGCGTGTATGTATCGGTATATATGTCAATAAATTACAGTACTTAACAGTTACTCGGAGTTATAATTGTGACAGGTAGGTTATGCCCATTAATGGATTTATAAAGGCTGATGGATGAAATGCTTAGCAACTTGTAGCTCGGAAACGCCTTATTCTTACTGTAGTTTCTCAAACTAAGTATTAACATTCTCTTTTGTAGTCGTGATACTGGTACTGGTAAATCCTCTTCATTAAACTTCATTGTTAAATTGTTTTATTGCTTCATAACATACAAATTGCAGGTTCTTACACGTTACGAAAAATATACACTCATATGAAAAGACAATGTTTGTTGAATAATCCATAATTACAATATATCGTATTATTATAATTACCATGATGTACCGTTGTTTTTCCACTACGTTTAACTGTCATTGCGTACACGTACGGGTAGATACTTGTATTGGGAATAACGAACACTTTCTGACGTAATCGTGTCGTCCGATAACATAAAAAATGCTTTAGTATTCAACGAGCGAGCCAAAGACGCAGCTCCAAGGTGCAGACGTCTCTCGTAAATTGTGCAGTACTTAAATATGTTAAATGAATGCATAAATAATAAGTATCAATGCGTAAGATGGCCTTAATGAAGAATATTTCACCGTTAATTATATACGTCATGTCATGTGGTTACCATAAAAATGGTTAGTCGGACGCGGACATGGATACGCTTTATTAAAATGTATAAGTTGCATCACGCCGCTTTTATGCAACTTTGGAACACACCGCGACCACCGTGCTCGTTTTTAATGTAAGCTTTAATCATTATGATGGTTAAAAATGTAAAAACACCATTCAAGTGTCGTTATATACTTGGAGGTTTTATGGAAGTAGATGTTAAAAACTGCTGCATTCTATGATTTTTGTAACCGTTCAATTTATGTCATCACAATATGTTATTCAAATAAAACATTGGGATGTTCTTATTTAATAAAGAATTGGCTGTTTTAAAGTGTATTTATTCGCAGGCCTGGTGAAACCATCAGACAGTACGGGTCGGTGAGCGGCGGGCGCGCGGTCGGCGCCAGCTCCTCCGTGGGCATCGATGACGCGGGAAATGGTCATTTTGATCAGACTGCGTCCGCTGCTTGAATGTTACCTTTTAATGTAACTTATTGCTGAATGGACAATAATGAAAATAACTACAAAATATTCTTTACCTATGTAATAAAACATACTAAAATATTATATTATTGTACATTCCCCAACTGTACATTGCACTGTGTACGATAGGTACATACTTGTGTACAAAACAATCTGTGGCAAATTAACAGTTGTTTAAGTTTGATTAGTACTTAAAATGTAGCGAGTACATGTAGCTGTGAATATATATTCCTTAAAAATGTTACTAACGATAAAAATAATAATTTATTAATAAACAAAGAGCATGTAGTCCAGGTGTATGTTATTGCAAAGATACACGTCACACATCAGCATAAAACTGCCGCGACCACTGTTTTCTCACTCAATGCACTAAGTTGTCATAATCTTCACGTTCGGTTATATTAATAACTAATGTGACCACCTGTGAGTTAAGATTGCACCTGTGAGTTAAGAAGCACTTTACATGTTGTTTAATAACTGATGTATGGTAACAGGCTCACCCGCTATTCCATTGAACGTGCGTAACGTGGAAACACTTTACTACCTACCCGTTCGGTGAAATATAGGCGTGATTTTATGTTACGGTTATACCTTATTATGTAACATAAATGTAATTAAATGATCACGTTGAGCCGGGGCGGGTAAGATGTAATTAAAATCAATTATTAGCTGTGTTTAACACTTTGCATCCATAAATATATCGGTAAACAATTAAACTATAATCGATACGATCAGGATAAAGTGCTATAAAATTGAAGAAGTACAGGATAAATAAAAATTCCTATTAAAATTGAAGATGTATTATGGAACAACTTATTGTATTTCATGGTTTACGATATTTTAATTTAATGGAGTAATAACCCTTCAATATCAAAATGTACTGCTAATTTAAATTAATAGCGTAATATTATCAATACTTTTGCGGCAATTCCAGTCTATATTGGGGCTTATTGTATTGATAACCTGGAGCAGGTTCCGCGGCTGGTGCAGGCGCAGGCGCGGGCTGGGGCCGCGGCGGCACGATGGGCACGTGCGGCGGGGTCACTATCACGGCGTCGTCCGTCAGTCCAACATCACGGCCAGCTGGCGCGAACTGCCCAGCATTGTACACTTGCGGCTGGAACTGTTCCGGAACTCCGTATACAGTGGAAACATCGAGCTGGTTAGGTGCACCATACTGTGTCGGCAATTCCATGCGACCAAACATTGTTCCCAGAAACGGAAATTTATTTGTCAAAGTAGCCCATAATCCTGTGCCGCCAACTTGGTTGCTGCCTTGATTGCCCCAGAACAGCCTCTGTGAATGCTCAGGAATGAAGTTTGAACTGCTCTCAACCGAATTGAATTCGTTAGGCACGTAGTTATAACCCAAGTCTCTCTGCACATAGTACCCGAAAGTACTACCTGCAAATTAAATTATTAACATGAGATGTATGTATACTTTGTTATTGATTAAACGATACACGCAGTTCAAAGTACTTAATTGAAGGAAAAAACATTAACTATTTTGTCACAAATTTTAAAGACTTCATTAAATACATATTAATTGGTCGCCGCAGATTGACATCACACTCAACACACATACCTACGAGACAACACAGCAACAATCCGAGTGAAACATCCATTTTCGCGCGGATTACAGAAACCAAACTGTATGCGATTGTTGGTTGTCTTGGCCTTTATACCTCCTCTATTTGTTTCCAAAAGAGGACCTTGAAGTAAAATTCTCGTAACCCAATATTGAAAGTGTGAGGTAACGATGGTGCGGCGGCGGCTCACCCAGCGGCGGCGGGCGGCGGCCGGCGGGCGGCGGCGCGGACAATAGGCGTGACATCTAGGTGACTCGACCGCTGTCCGCGTACACAGGCTGTGCACAATTTAAGTTTTTGTTTTTTGTATTGTGCAACCTGCAATGCGATACGTGGTCAACTGCGTTTTGTATGCACGACTGTGTGCGGCGTGCTACAATGTATCCCCTAGGTAAAATAAAGTTGATTCGTCTCCTGACATACGAAATGAACTACGAATGTAAGCTTAGAAAAGTGATGTAGCATAAAATGGTTACACCAGTAACCTATCTAAAATAAAAACTTGAAATGTCACTTTTCACCTGGAAAAATGATTAAAACTTTTTCGTTAAAGGATAAACAGTTCACGGGGATTTAATACAGCAGTACGACTTCCACAGTTCAGTATTACCTATTATTTATATTGCACATTCCTTAAAAGTCCAGCCTCTTTTACGCACATGCACGTATGAAGCAAAGAATGCTGCAGTGGCGTATTTGTTTAGGCGCTAAAAGTATTTGAAAAGAATATAATAGATGTAGGTAAGCTAGAAGAACGTGAACGCCCTGTACACGATAACAATTCGTGAAAAATGCACTGGAACGCGTGCGTGCGTGTTTGCCCAACATAATCGGCATTATTCATAAGATAACAAGTGTTTGTCTTCGATAGTTGTCACGGTATTGTCGACCCGAGCGGCACAGAAGCGCTTTACGAAACGTTGCTTAATATGTGAACTTAACTAAGTACTGAATTCCGCTGTGCCCACTACTCAAATAGAGCAGATTATATCCACTATTTACTAATGTTTTCTATCAACATAAAGGGAATACATGTACGTTTTGTATGTTTGTTGTAGATAAATCCTTAACCACCTTCGTACTAATTAGTCATATTTCGTTTTTGCTCCAAGTATACCTCGGGTACACATTTAAATACTCGTACATGCAATCAAGAGCCCGTCGGGCCTCTTGCAACGTATCTTGTCAGTCGGAGAAAAAATATTGTTGTTTAAAAAATATGGTAATTTAAAAGGAGTATAATCAGGTGCGTCCTGATTAAAAGATCCATCATTTTTAATTCAACATTTTATCTTTAATTTAACAAATGTTGAACGTTTAGTAATAGGGAAAGCAGTCACCTTTGGGTCAAGCTACTGGAGCTACTTTGACGTGGGTCAAGCTACTGGAGCTACTTGAGCAACTTTGACGTGGATTGATCTTTAAATTATTATTATTTATTTACGAGAATACATAAATAAATATTTGTATATTATCGTAGGCGGAAACAGAAATGAGTTGTATTTTACATATTACAGTATTTGTTGTGAGAGGCTCGTTTCACAATTCTGTTGTGTATCGAATATTCGGACAGCCGCTGTCAACAAAACATTTGTTTTGGTAAACATTTGTATTTAGAGGAAGAAGGGATAGACGGAGTATTGACAGAATGAAAGCAAGCAATATTATATACACATTAAATATATATTAGCTCTTATTACAATATCTCGAATGATTTACAAATTTACTGATTATTGGACGATATACATATGTGAAATGAGATAAAGAGATCCCACCACAAACATGAACATAAAAGGATTCCAATTTTTTTTTTCGCCCAAGCAAGGACACCCTCGTGCGGGAGGGAGGTGGTGAATGCTCATGCATACCTCTTCCGACCGTTCGCAGTCGGTTATGTGGGACTCACGTGTGAAGCACGTGCTACACCACTAAACACCACCTGGATGGCTTTTACCTTAAGGGTTGCGCAGCCTTCATCGGATGCGTCCCCCTCTGGGTGGTTGAGGGGGATCTAAAGGATTCCAAGTTCGTTACAAAAAGCTTGCGAGGTACCTAAGTGTTCAAATAACGGATGCGCTATTAGAAGAAGCGAGATCCAATTGAATACCAAGTCCCTTCGAACTTCTTTACATCATAGCAATGAACATACATTACGTTCTTCAATATTTTTAAAATACAATTTTCTATATTCTCGAACTCACATTAGTAACGTAATCGCACATGTTCATATACTCATTCTTAAGCCATTGGGTGGGATTTTCGTTAAATAAAAGTTTTGGTGATCAAAAATGTACTAAAAAATAAGTATGTTCGTTAATTTGGGCTGTGCGTATGGTTTCACACGTCCACTCCTTTTGTATTGACGTTGACGAATGTAATTGCAGTGATTCGATCACAAGTTTTTTGGTACCTTTTAATTAAGAGGTGTAAAAGATCCTTATATTGAAAAACATTATCTGGTCTGAACGCACTTTTCCCCGTTAATGTGATGCGTTTATAGACCCTTAATAAAATACAACATGCCTTGCTGTTGCTGGTAAACTTGCAAAAGTTACGCGATAATTTGAAGGTGTTATTATTATTTTGAATAACACTTGGTAGGCTGACATTTTTCATCAGAAGTGAATCCCAAATACGGGTAAACATTAACTAGTACACACGCTAGCAGAACGAGAAAGGGACCGGCCTAGTTAGTATGCATTGCTTAAGTTAACCTCTTTTTACAGTACAAAAACTTTTTTTTCTTAATTAGATTTAACTAATCCTGCTTCTTTGAAAACTTTCATCTCTAGATATTAAAAATATTTAATCACCATACATTATACTACATTTTTTTTTAAACCCATTACAATTCCACTGTTGGAATACGGGTTCTCCTCTCATATTAAGAGGGTTAAGACCATAGTCTACCACGCTGGCCAAGTGCGGGTTGGCAGACTTCACACACCTTAGAAAATATTTTTTTTTTTTTATAAATTCTAAGGTG
>DWDT01005245.1:0-10580 GCA_018245595.1 Microceris scylla
TTTGCCATTTGTTAGGCGTCATCTGATGAGATAATGTTAGTATATACTATATACGTGTGCATATTTGCCGGCGAACCGACAACCGGTGGAGTAGGCGAGTTCTGGAGAGGAGACCGCGGCTCGGCAAACGTAGTGTACGACGCCTTCCGGCTCGATGGAATGACGATTTGCGAAAGGTTGCAGACAGATGCTGGATGCGACAGGCCGAGGACAGGGCGCGACGATGCTCATTGGGGGAGGCCTATGTCCAGCAGTGGACTGAGATAGGCTGCTGATGATGATGATGATATGTGTGCCATTTATCAGGTCGCCACTGCTATAGATATTTCTAAGGTGAAACTGTTTTAATTGTTACAATTTGTGTTTCCGTCTGCTGGATCTGATTGTCAGTTCATGCGTACATTAGGGCTGGTTGTTTCGGTCTTCAGAAGTAGCAATGCCTCTGTAATTAATTTCGTCTAGTTTAAGTTAGTACACAATTATTGGATTATTACCCTTTACCGTTAGAATAAGTTAGTTTTTATTCTAACGGTAATCATACTCATCTTTATTAACCGGGCTAAAGGTACTGTCGGTCTCTATTTCTGCAGTCCTGTCCGAGTTCAGCTGCAGATGTTTGTTCGTTTGCCACACTCTTCAGTTAAAGATGTGGTGATTCAAGCATGTTAAAGCGTGGTCTACAGATAAAATCTTGCTTTATAAAATTATATTGTCGAGGAAATAAATACGATCGTAAAATGTTTACCATCTGGGGAAAAGTGCTTTCGTTTTGTCGACGTTTTTATCGTTGTCTATTAACTTCGTGGTGGCTTAAAACTGCGGCATGAATATAAAATCAATACGGCAGTACAGGGCGCGACGGCACCATAAAATCACAAAACTGTGACGTAACAATGAAATTGATTGGGGAATTTAATTAAAATTTTGAACGTTATCATAGAGTGGTTAATATCCAGACATGTTTATATTGTATCTATATATTATTTAATCAGGTAGGTTTGTATAAACTGGTTTACATGACGACGTAATTTTACCCAAGTTAGTTGCGAGCGAAGATATGCCACGACTGATATGCTACAACATTAATTAATTCTAAATTTCAATTCCAAAATTACCGGCAGCCTCGCAAAATCATATTTGCAGATTATATTTCAAAAGTACTTCAGATCTATATTTACTGGAATCGGCTTAAGGATTGTAAGTACATTAACTTTATTGCTAACCAAGCTTAGGTTATAATCTGCAGATTTAATACTTAAAGACATTTTCTCTCACCCGTAATAGACCCGTGTAATAGATGCAACAGATACTGTGGCAACATTATGAATGGATAAATGTCAACATAATTAATATTTTTGTAACAGTAAGCTTCAACTGTATTAGTTTGTCGTTGTCCGGGCCACGTCTGTTGAACAATCGCTCTGTGGTCCAGTCCAACGCAACGTTTTAGTGACACCTACGCATTGAACCTTGGCAAATAAGGTTCACGTTTGAACTTTGATATGGAAAGGGATAATATAATTAAATGTTGGTTTATTAAATCTGGTGTGATTTGGAAAACTACTGTTAGCGTGTGTAGTTTTACAAACATATATATATACGGGTACAATTCGTTTTATTAATTCGTTCACATATTTAAATAACATTACTCGTTTGGTTTATGTCAATCGAGTATTATCGATTATGTCAATCGGTTATGTCAATGGTTTATGTCACTCGAGTATTATCGATTATTATCAAAAGTCAATGTGGGTATGTCAAGAAGAAACGGTCGGCAGTCTTGCTCAAGACACCAAGCGATAAACATCGAAGGATTCGAAGACATAGAAGGAATATTGAAGTTGCGCTTAAGAAAATTACACGAAAGAGTGAGGTGATTGTGAAGATATTGGGTTCTTGAGTTTTGTGAGTGAAAATGTAAGTAAAGTATTCTATTTGTTTTAGAGTGATAATTGATTGAGGCTGATACTTGTAGTGTGGGAAATACAAATAAAGGCTTATTTGAGTAAAAATACTTGTTTCTTTATGCAAAAATCCTTACTTCTGGACTAATAGCTAATACTACGTTTTGTGATCTACTTTGCACATTGTTTCTCGAATGTTCGATACCATTTTAGTATAAATATAGTCTTTATATATGTAGTTCAAAGTGTGATGAACTGAAAAAAAATTAACTGTATAAAAATAATTATTCTAATTTAGATTTTCTAGTAGTGGTTCGGAGTCTGGATATGTGCCCGATGCATGACAACGGGCTCATCACCTATTCCATAGTAGGACGTAAACGTAACCGGTGAAACGTGGGATTGTTCTGTATTCCTCTGCCTACCTCTTCGGGGATTACAGGCGTGAAGTTACGGTTTTTAGTGATGAGTTTATTATTTGTTTCATTTACGACATCAGAATGAAAGATATTACAAGACGTACATTTTGAAGATTATCTTACAATGCCTTGTGACTTTGTTTGAATGTTTAGAATACGTACTTTTCGAATTCTACCACGACAATTATTCTACAGATGAAGTCTCAACAGAACTTTTGAACAGAACAGAATATTTTGAACATGAAATATATCTCTTAAAGCGAGTTTACAATCTACATAAATTCTTTAACCAAAAGTGGCAACACTGACTAACAATGTCAAACGTTTGTCATCAATTTGTTTAGTTACCATCGTGTCTACGAGTTATAAAATATTTATTTTTTATATAAATTTGTCCATTTTGAAACTTCGGCTTTGCATGTTATATTTTTATTTCCTGCATAACTTGCAAGTTTGCGTTTCATTACAAAAATGTAGGGCAATTCATCAGTGTTGCCCACCAACGTTGATATTTTCTAGAAAATCTTCTAACTTTTATATTTGGGCCGTGTATATTTTCTTTCGAATTTGTTGGAATTACATTTCGGGTTGAATGTACATATAATATGTTTGAAAAGCTCCAGAACCTTTTGTCATCGTAAATATATAACTCAATGAGGAGAGTCAAAGATTGGACCAGTGCAGTGGTCTTGGGAGAGGGACTATAAGTATTAGTTGAGTGAAATCGGCTAATGATAGTAATTATGATATATGTACATATAATACGAGTACATTAATAAAATGCCTTATTAATTAACGTATACAAAAATAAAGACAATCTGGGTATCAGGTAGAAAGTTACTTAGGTAGTTCATATGACTTGATAAAGGAAAAGATTCAGCAAAGCACGTGAAAACCAAATATAGTGGAAAAGTAAAGTAATTCATGAACGAAATCGCGGTTAACATGTGATCATTTACTGGTACATGATTTCTTTGTTCTTTTAGACACTTGATACATTTTAGTGTCCCTTTGATACCAAACAGTTTTATTCTCGGATTATTTATTATCACTCTTTATTGAGAGACAGATAAATGTTATAGGCACGTCAGGTCTGTGCGTATAGAGATATTCGCCACAAGGTATTCTCTACCTATCTAACCTAGTTTATGATATATGTAATGTATGTCCTATTTCAGTAGTTTTGCTGATTCTAAAGACTGGCTCGCTAAGATACAATGATATTTATAATAATTTTTTTTGCTATATTTAAAAGACCATTTAAAGCATTTACCCCCGAGTCTAAATATTTACGAAATGAACATCAAAAAATGTCTCGACCAAATATTTATATAAAGACATAAGCCCTGCTGTTAAAGTTGACTTTCTTTCTTAATGGAGTAATGTATACAAGTGTTCTTAATTTATAGTTGAAATACATAAAATTTCTTCGCTTTTAAAGCTGGTACCCAAAGAACTAAAACCAAGTAAACGAACATAGGATCACACAATATCTTTATCCAAACTTTTTCTATTCAACAATTATAAATAAGAATGCAAAATTAACCTAATTGGCTGTTTATTTTTCTTTGCTTTGGATTTACAACCGTTTCTCGCTCCCACAGCAGCCATTTGCAATTTATCAGAACACAAAATGGCGGGCGTATTGGTCGAGAAGGTTCTACCGCTAATTGAAAGAGCTTTTTTCAACTGTTCTCTTTGTTACTTGTAATAAGCTAGGATATTTCTTGTTACGATATTTCTTTGTTGTTTAAGAAGGATTTCAGTTGTTTTATGGTTATTTCTTGTAACGTCTTTGTACTATCTTGGCGCTACTAACATTTTTATACTATGCCACACTATATTTTACGATGGTTTACTAGCTTTTGACATAATTATGTGTTCATTCTTTAGTTACTTTTTTAACTATGTTATTGAGACTAAATACGTAGCATATCGGAGAATCATTTTTATTTGTTTGTAAGCATATAGGTACCAGTAATCTTTATATAAAGATAAAGCCAAATTTATTAGGCATTTATAAAGTCCGCCGTTTTCTGTCTTCCAAACTGTTAACTTCAGTAAAATACAATTCAATGTCGCTAAAGTCCAACCAACCACCATAATTCATGGAAAGTGCGACATAACTCATGGGGTAATAAAAATAAAGCCCGTATTTACGATGCCACGGTTGATATTCTAATCCATAAATTATCGAGGTCAGTATACGTCAGTTACCAATTGTTTTTCTCGCACTCTTCGTCAAGAATGTGGAGTTGACATTTTGAGTTCGCGAGATATAGATGTTATAAGTTTTGAAGGATAACAGGAAAATAACAAAGGACTCACCGGAGTAGACAGGAAATCGACAGTGTTGAGGCTCATGAGGACTCATCTAACAATTTTAAATAGGGCAGTTATAGTATTTAACAGTTGACGGCCGTGTTGGTATAGTGGTTGCAAGTGCGACTGTTGACTTGAGGGCTTGGGTTCGTTTCTCGGGACGGGCAAAGTATTTTTGGGTTTTTCTAACTTGAAATTCCCTGTATAACGCGTTTGGATTTGTGCCCGGTGCATGGCAAGAAAGTCACCTCCTCCACATAGGACGTAGTAGTCCACATAGGACGTATAACAGAAGCGATGAAAAGTGCGAGTAGGTATTACATTTGTTTACCTATCCTTTGGGGAAATATAGGCGTGATGTTCTAAATAGGGTAGTTCTAGGATCCAACATAGTAGTTAATAGGCGTTTCTATATCGCTAATTCAATTTTATTATGATATGTATCATTTCTCATTATCCTTTCTCAAGAGTCGTTGAAAGAAACACAAGTTGTCAATGCACTGTTGGAGTGTATTTGAATAATTATATCTACATGTTTATGAAAAGCAACAACTAAGAATGAATGTATTTCATGGGACTTCAATAACTGGGTTTTGAACTTCGAACGATCTTATAATTCTTGATAATAGATTTATGTAGGTATATGGATATGATGTTGAAATGGAATTAAGTAAGTAGCGTATTTTCCAAGCGTACTCTCCTTGATCCTATTACATTGTCGATATCTTACAGGTATCTCCGTCCACATATCTCGACTAACTTTCATTTACAAGTTCCCGTGACAAACAAACTCATGCTACTCAATGAACTGCTAGAAATCAATTCCATCGAGTCAACAAACTTGCGTAATACAGATTGTCGAATCGACGGTACGACTGTACGCAATTTTGATCTTTCGCGACCTTTCACTAACACGATAAAATTGAAGGACGTTAATATAAGACAAGTTTGCACATAAGAGCTGTTTTCTCTTGAACAATTTGTAGATATTTTTATGAGGATCTTTCCTGGCGGTCCGGTTGATTTAATATTTGACAAACAGGATGTTGGGAGCATAGTTTTGACGTGTAAAAACAGCTACTTTTGTTTACGATTGTTTTCTCAAATAGGAGGTTTTATGAAATGTTATTTTATATTATCACTACCCATGCTCGCAGTTTCTTTCGCAATTTGTTGCATTTTATGGGCTTGTAGAATTTCATTTTTTATACGGAATCCTATAACTTTTTATAAAATAAAAATAGCATAAGTTACTTCTCATAACATTTGCTATTCGCCAGTGAAGGTCCCATCGAATTTGGTTCGGCTATTTTAGAGATTACCCGCTTCAAACAGACAGACAGACAAAAATTTTCAAAGTTGCGTTCATATTAAATGTATCGTATATACTTTCATGTGCACACTTTAAAACTCTATTATTTTGATATTAGAAACACACGCTTCAATTTTATTTCATTTTATACAGTAGGTAAACTATTTAATGAGACGCATAGTGAACTTACGTCTATCATCGAACTCATTATATTAATGATCACGAAAATTAAGATTAAAAGTAATGACCGATCAAATTGGTAGTGTAAGTTCGTAAAAGACAAAACGGAAATAAAATAAAATCAAATTAATGTTTCACCCCCTACTCCCCTCCAATTTCTAAGATGGGAATAGCAAGATGTTCGAAGTTAGTAAGAACTGTCCCCGGGGGTGAAGTTCAAACTTTAAGAGAATTGCTTATATACTTGCAATAAGCCAGACTGGATTCGTTTGCCCACTTTTCCGCCTAATTGAGCGAGCGGAAAACGAACAGAACCTGAAAATGTTCAGTTACTTTAAGCTATGAGCAAATAAGTAGCTTTAGACATAGTCAATGATTTCAAAGATAGAAGACCATATCACTGTAACAAGACGTGGAGTATTTTTAAAATCGATGTGTTTCACGGTTAATTAAATTTCGTTTTCGTGAAACATTAATTATATAGAGATTCGAGCTTTGTCTCGAAGAGAATTTATATTTTTCGTCGTTCTGGTAATTAAAAGCTACCTCAAAGAGGCAAAGTTCGAGAGACTTGCTTGTGGGCGGAATAACCTACAGAATATTTAAACCTATTATTTGAGGCTTATATTTTTTATTATATACTTCATACATTTTATAATTCTTTACATATTTTTATAATATCATTGTCAGTCTCAGGTCAGTGCTGAAAATAGGCATCGCTTGAGGAGTTTTTGCCTATGATCTACGTGCTGGGCATGCGGCCATGGCATGTGGCTGGATAAAGTATGTACATACATATTATATTAAAATGCGATCCGCCGTTCACCTGGTGTGTTGTATAGTAATATTTCCACAGGCAACTCATTAACAACAACTATATTGTTTTGCATAAATTTGTATTTAAACATATAATAAAATTGAACTGTAAATATGTATATTTGAATAGATGATCCCGCAATATATTGTAACGTCAAAAATTTTAGTAAACGTAACGTTTTCACAAATGTGATGGTTATTTTATCTTTATATAAATGCAGTTGTGGCCTAAATGTGGTTGAGATTCGACAACAATAAACTAGATTCCTATGCTTGAACGTGATTGAAGTTATAATGTAAAGGAGCATTGTGGTAGTCATTGGCCACACACTAGTGTTTAATATTGGCAGTATAAACTAATTGTTACATACGTAATACGTATTCTTATTATGTCAGCACGCCAGGTCCTTTATCGGGTGGGCTGAGAGTATCGAGTGCCAAACATCCTTACAGACCTGCCGTACTTATGCGGCATAAGGTTTCTCATTTTTCATCTGTTCCTACCTTTGTATCATTCCGCTGTTCACTGTTCACGGTCTCCTCTAATAATGAGGAGTTTTAGGCCGTAGTCATTTTTACACAATAAATACATTTTAGACTTGGATTTTAGACTACGCTTCTTTTATATACTTTAGCTATGTCAGATCTTACACTCCATTGTACGAACAGTGTATCTATGAAGGGATATCAAGATTCCTCTTTATGTGTTAATATATAGATATGGGGAGGGAGCTTCCAGCAATCTGTAAATAAGTTTCCAAGTTAGTCATGAAAACGGATCGCGGAAAGGAAACGTATTTAGGGTCGCGGGGGTTTCATAGAAACGCGATATCTGTATCCCTTTATATAGATTTCATTGAGCCAGAAGGAATTCAATCAGAAGTTTGGGGCTTGGGACTTAAATAGGGAGAATTTGTAACCAGAATATTGAGGCCAAATATCATGTGCTATAAAGGTGTGAGAAGAGATCGCAAGGAAACCTACATGGTTTAGAGTTCCGCATAATGTCTAAGGCTTTTAAATCTTTAACTGGTTCTTTGCCGGACTGCAGCGATACACCTTTTCCTAGTGAGAATAGGTCTGTGTCCTATTATGGAGAAATTAAAAGAGTCGATGATGATTATATTGTGTACATAATAAATCATATTGGTATAGGTGACGAAGTAACTTTATGTTTGTTATATTTCCTTTGCTTAGTTGTTGAAATGATTTGATGCAATTTGTGATACTTTGAACCTTGGAGAAAAATAATAATGTTCAATGACAAGGTTGTACTGAATTATTTAAGTATTTGTACAAACAAGAATGCGGTTCGCTGCTATTAAATGATTAATAACCGGACAAAGAGATGAATTCATAGACGCATTACATAATAACTGGACAAGGCTAAGTGAGGGTAAATTAAAAAGCTGCGTGTCTGAAGGTTGATAGGCCCATGCCTACCTTAAGTGGTTTTGCCCAAAATTTTAATGCTGCGCGTGATGGTCAAATAAAAAAATTAATATAGTGTATTTACAATTAATGGCAAATTACAAATTAGTACGTACTTCAGTTTATTTTAGGACTTTCAAATTTAGTGAAAAAATTAGACAGAGCGAAGGGGTCTCAGCGATATAGCGAAGTTAAAAAAAGAAAGTAGACATCCGCAAACTGTTTCCGACCGCTCAAATTGTCGGAAAACTGTTACAATTTCCCATTTGAATATTTCCACGGATTATGAAAGGAATCGCTTAAGCGGAAGTAGGAAACACGGAGCGAATATTCGACGCGAGCATCGAGAGAACGGTGTTTCCAACACTCGAGCCGTTTCCAGATTGAGTTTTCAATTAAAACCGACACGGCCGCGTGACAGCCCTAGATTCGTATGCTCTCTGATGTCGTTTCTAAAATTGATTGTAAGCAGAGAGCGGGCACGGAAGTGAGAACGAATTCACGTTTTAGGAAGACTATTCAATAAAAAACTTCGAAAAACTCGTGTTGTTTAAATGTAGTTATTATTAAGATAAGTATGATAATATTTTATCGTCATCATTATCAACAACTAGTGTCAGTCCATTGCTGGCTATGGGGTTTTCCAAAGGGGGTTTTTGTCCATGATCTGCACGCTTGGCATGCGATTTGGGAATAAAAATACTTTACATTATAAATACTTTGCTTACAAAAGTAACGTAGGTCGAGCATAACCCAAGGAATCTTAGGAGCTAAAGCGACAAATGGCGGAAGCGGCAAATGGCAAACCTAAATGCGTAGGCTCCTCACAATGGATTAAACTTGTGTACCTACAGCGGTGCTTTGACTTATAAAGTCCTAAAATTTAAAACAATCTGATTGACGTTTAGCTAGTAATATTCATTAGAGAATTTTAGATTTTTGGAATGTTAATAATTTGGATATTGTTTCGGCAAATCAATTTGGGATTCAGGAATAAATTATTTACATGAAAATAGAACAAAACAGAAAATTTATGGTTGTCAGAACGGATCACATAGAAATGGTATTTTGCCAAACGGTAATCTGAAACCCTTTGGCACTCATTCATATTCAATTAAACGAAGAACAATTTGATATAAACGACTTAATATATTGTGATATGACAACTGAATTTATGGTTGCTAGAAACATAATACGACGACGTAAAATCTATTTTAAGATAACTCGGCAAATTTTTTATTTATTTTTTACTATATGATTGGCTAGCGTTTGGCCGCGATCTCGCTTGATAGAAAAAGTAGATGCGTCCTAAAATGGAACATGCATACCTACGAAGAGCCTAATCACCCTTGTTTTGAAGGGTCCTAGGTTACAGCAATTTAAACATACGAAATTTTCAAATCTAAAACTATACGTAGGAGATGTAGAAATCACATTCTACTTAAATACAAAGTGACTTTGTAGAGGATTACGTTTGATTGTCTCTATACTAATTTGGAGCCCATTAACAATACCATAGTGCAATAACATAGAGCAGTGTTGCAAGCATTGTGGATTTTTATCTGTGATTTATGGATTTTGTTGTCTTCTTCAATATAATTCTATTATGTTTATGTGTTTATCGTTATAGTAACAATTCGTTTAGGTTTGACAAAACAATGTCTTCGTCATTATGATTGTTTAATATTTCTGACTGTAATTGAAGCCGATTAGGGAATCGGTAATTGTTGGGTGTATAGTGCAACTAAAAGATAAAATAAAAATCGCAATATAGCTTGCCTCGTCCGTCGAGTGATTTCAAGCGCGACTATTGATGGACAGGTTCCGGATATGATCCCTCAGTCGAGTACTACTCGTACTTGGTCCTTCAAACTTGAAATTCCTAGTGGTGGCTTGGAGTCTGGATTTGTGTCCGGTATGCGGCAATAGGGTCACCACCTAGGGCACGCAGGAGTGCACTACACTGTCCATCGTTTCGGAAATTACAGGCGTGACGTTCTTGGTTTTGTATCTACAATATATGTAGGTCGATATTTGTTTAAAAAAATGGTACGATTTACAGAACAGAAGAATTTAAACGTAATGTAACGCCTGTAATCCCCGAAGGGGTATCTGTAAGAAGAAAATCTGTTATTTAGCGTTCTACCTAAAAAGCCTAGAAAAAAAAATCGAATTTACCTTTAATAAGGAATGAAA
>DWDT01005246.1:0-10579 GCA_018245595.1 Microceris scylla
AGAGTGGTTAGTCGGGCCATTCCGAAAAACGCACGTGAGTTACGCCGTCTCATATATAGTCATGTGCATAAATAATATATGCTTATAAATCACGTGTAAATTGTAAATAATTTTTTGAAAGGCAATGATCCCAGTGGCGTAGTGGCGTGCAGGCGTTCCTTTTATTTGTACACCTGATGACAACTCTATCTGAATGCTCACATCCTGACATTCGATACGTAAGGTCAACAAAGTTTCGTTACATTCAAGCATCGAATATTTATTCAAATGCACTTTATAACCAGTCTCCAAGTTTGCCTTTCGACATATGCTACGAGGTCAATATTTGCCGTTTTTTTGATCGCTCTTTTCTTTGAGCGTATAGCCCCTTGGGTTACTCTTTACTATTAGCTTTTTGTACACTGTACAGACTAGGCTCGAGCCCTTCGCTCTGGCTGCAGTCGTGTAAACGCATCGGACTATTAATATTTCCTGCGCACGGAAAACAAACGAAAACTCAGCTCAGTAAATACGCCAGCAGGATATTACGCGATCAGAGTAAATTGCTTTTGCCGTTATTAATTTTGATAACTGGGATTCGATTCGTTTCTCTCTTTTGTAACAAAGGGAAACCATCGTAATTAATTTACTGTAGTTGAATCGCGAAAACAAAGCGTTTTCGTTAGCGTCGAAATTGAATTTTCGACAGCCGTAGAAACCCCGCGCATTTCTATTAATCTCACGTTGATATTTTTTTCGGTGAACATGTGCGTGGCCATCTGCCGGGTCAGATTAGAATACTTTTTTGAATTTTACCTAAAACATGTTATCACATGAAAAAATGACACGTAGCACATGGCGCGGTGCACCTCGGCTCTACCTGCTTTTGTTCGGATCACAATGCTTCGCAAACATCTGCCGGCGCGCCGCCTGCGCACCGTGCTCCTGGCTCCGCGCTTCTCAATGCCTCCCGCGCCTATGTACACCACCACCATAATCCATCACGCCATGCGCCCTCTCATATACCTACTCGAGCCAGCGCATAACCCAACTCCAGCGTATTTCAATTTAGCCAATCGGAGGTCGCTCGATTGAAGGCCTACGTTTATTATTTAAACTCCGTTGCACAACATGTCAATTGCATCAACTGTGTGCTAATATTTAGAACCTCAACACCCAAACAGACACGAAATCGTTCGACGTGCCGGTCGTAAAGGATTCCTATGTTTTACTCACAAAATGTAATTTTGTGACTCACAGCCACTAGGAGGAGTTGGAAGGCAGATAAAGCGTTTCAACGTGCCTTATTTGCTCAACGATACCGAGAACATTGATGAAGTAACAAAAGCGACTTGGGCCATTAAATGTTATTTCTATTTGTTACATAACAAGCTCGAGGTCGAACATTGCAGTGCTAAAATAAAAACGTGTTCAGTCATTACAATATGCTTTTAATACCTACGTACCTCTCAAATGAACCATTGCTAACCACCGCAGATCTTAGCTAACAAAGCGATTCAATTTATAATAGCTCCATATTTGCTCTGGAGTACTCTCGAGCCGGTGACAATGGGTCGGTAGGTGAAACAAAAGAATCGAACAGTGGATGCTGAGCGATAGTAACAATTAATCGAGCGGTCCGGACGCTGCGATGCGAGTTGTGAAACGATCGGCCGCGCTGTTACCAAACAGTTGTGTGCTACCGCTTTTGTAATACATCTGGATCGTTTTGAAACTTATTAACCTGTTTGTTTTACGCTCAATTTTGAGTACTCGCCGAGTCTCGACAGTGTCACAAAGGACGCCTCCATTGTTCCCCGCTGTAAGTACGGGCACAAAGGGACGCCTAACGATTGAGTTACTTTTGTTTGCCGGACACTAATTAAACAAAAGACGCGAAGCTCGTTTTTTGTTTGCGATGCTGTAACTGTAGATGGCAGGTGAATGATGTATATAACGCTCCAACATTTATTGAATCACTTTACCTGGTAAATAGAAATTGGGTCCCCATTCAGTGCCCATTGCAGACTGCATGTCGCCATTAATTTAGGGCGCAATGGAAAAACGTTCGTATTACAAAAGGTAATGAACAAATGCAGCGGAACCGACAGCCGGTGCGGCGTGCACTTAGCTCATAGTAACGAACGCTCGGTTTTGGAGCGGAGTTTTGCCGCAACAAATCCTTGATGGAACCTTAACCCACTTGGATTATTACTCGCCGCACCGGACGCCGCGAGCGCTGCAATCGATTCATTTCACACTACACGTCGCGGCTCGTAAGGATCCCAAAATCATCATTATATAGGTATAGGTTCAATAGGTAAAATTAAGAATTTTAAGTCTTGTTAAGGAAATTTATTTCAATTCCAATCACACCTTGTGCAAAACAAAGCTAATACTTAAGTATTTAATAAATTCGAATATTTCCAACCTATGCACGTATCACCAGTTAAAGGTCATTCAGCAGATGGAGAGTCAGGCCAAAAACCTGAATTCCTTGTGTGCTTTGGAGGTATGATACACGAAAAATATGCGACATTTTGTGACCGCTGCAGTGGACGGTGCAGCGCTAGAACAGGTGCGCCCGCGACCTTGCGTAATGGGACACGCGCTACACCCGATATACTAGATCAGTATCGTTAACCGCTCGCTGGATACGTTTCCACAAATTCGATAAACTAAAAGCACGAAGTCGAGGATCATTCGACCGCAGATGGCAACATCGCCACTCATTCGCATACAATGATATCATTAGGTTATGAAAGACACGCTTACACGAGTCTCGCTTGATCCAACTAATATTTTCTTGATTTACGTAAACTTGCGCCGAGCGCTCGTGCCAAAGAAGTTTTATTACCGTGGGCCAGTCAGTGATCCAATACGCCAACGTCAGGCTATCAAGAGCGGTTGTTGTTTTGCAGCTCGGTTTAATGAGGCACTATTAAAAATATACATCACGATACGATTGTTAGTCGATATACATATATTTGGTACATCGTTAATATAATGCTTTACAGAATGTATTAGTATTGAAAGGCGGCTGTCACGTGTATCATCCGCCGTGCGTTCAGCGCTGCAGCGGGCGGGCGTGACGGCCCGAATACTGGGTCAAGTACAACGGTGCTTTGCCATTCATTGTCAACGCTCCCCGCCCGCGCGCCCCGCCCCGCGAACTGCGCTCGCGCATCGGCCTCGCACACGCTGAACTTGACATATCCACTTTTAAACACGTTTTTCGCCTATTCCTAAGGCCGCGCTAGCGTCGATCGGGCTTCTTACGACTCTACCAATTCGCAGCTGCTTTTCCTCGCGGCGTACGCGTTACATCAACTCGGTAATCGCAATAAACGAGTGTGACAACACTCGTTACCTAATACCTGGTTGCGACCTACGGCAAAAGCTTGATGTAACTCGGAGCCCACCAGGGGTACCTATCTCCCTTCATTTGGTCACGCCGCCACAGTTTCACGTAGTCGTTTTCCTAGTGGACTATATTATATCATACGGCCGAGTGCGAAATACATATTGCTCCCTCCTGCGATCGGGGTCGTCGCCCGGCGCGCCGCTAGAGCCTTTGCCGACCCAAATGATACACGTCTAATAGTTGAGTACGTTCACCGCGTTAGAAAACCTACTTCAGTTCCGCACTTTCTTCATTGCATCACCGCAATGTGCCGTTTCGCCCGCACTCTCTTCCGCTGCGGCCGTCGGTTGTGCAAGTGATTGGGCGTCGCGACGCGTCGGTATTCAGAACGCGTTGCTATTCCAAATCTGATTCTCAGTCTCATCTGGGTATCGCCGGTTCACGTAATCCGTGCGCTCTAGTATTTCCGCACTTTCTTCGTTGCATCACAGCCTTTGTCTCGCTCCCCTCGCCTGTGACAGGTGAAGTTTCGCAAGTTCACTGACCTTTCTTGGGCGCGCATCCGTAAGCGAGATGCTCGGGATTGTGATATAATGAGCCGAGCGGTTTGTTGCCGCTTAGAAATTACCATTTCCGCACTTTCCAAATTACGACATCACATTAAGAGAGAGAAAAAAAAAGCGTAATCGCAAGGTGAACGACCGGATCTATAGAGCGCCTCTCACGAATCTACTCGATCAATTGCTTTGGCATTTGTGTAGAGCGTTGATCCTTCATGATCTCGCCTTAACCGTACGAATGTTGAGTGTCACAAAAAGTTGTAGTCGGCGTTGGCTTCATTTTATTTTCGGGTATACACACATACGAAGATGTGGAGATAGTAGTAATTCAATGTAACTTTCATCGGCCTAGTATCACTGAACAGCTGAACGGTACTCCCATCGGTTGGGAAAGTACCGTCGTTTCGCGTGCCACATTCTTACAGTTCATACCAACTTGCGACATGATGCAGCACGAGCGATCATTACTTACACACGCCGCTGAGAAATCGCAAAGGGCATTGTCCGGTTAGCCGCTGACCACTGTTTATTTATCAGCGGCGATCGAATCATATTCGATACACGTATACGATTCACACAATCGTACGGTGTTTAACATTCTTCGTAGTGTTAAAGGCCCGTGAACTTTCTTGTTCTGAACGAGACGTGCGAGTGTAGCGAGCGATTGCTTATTACGAACGTACGGATAATCGATTCTATATCGCCGAATCATATCGATGTGTATTCGATTTAAAAAATTTCGGCGATGCGCGCGTACAGTGATTATGCTTCTTTTTTCGAGAAATCAATAATACAGGAACTCGTTTGGAACTGGTCCCCTTCGTAGTTTTGTTTACGCATGCATATTTTCAGCAATGTAACGGTAAAAACTCGTTCTCTACTCGCGGTGCCTTGATTTTTTTTTATTAAGGACGATAAGACTTTATTTACAAACCACGGCGGTATGTTGTTGATGAAAGCATTATAAAATATCGGAATGTAGAGTTTCCTTGTATGTAGTTTTATTCAGCAGCAAGCTATCATTGCTAATAATATAAAAAACATGCAGTACTACATAATATAAGTTCTAGTCTATTTTACCGTAGCATACTATTATGGGTGTTTAGGTCTAGTTCCGGTAGAGATTGAAATATAATGTAAATGAACGTGTGATTTGGGTAGAGTTATTAGGGTAACTCTATCGCTAGTGTTCCTGACGCTATGCTTACGTCATCGGGGCCTTATGTAGCCATTTATGTATACCAATATCCACATTCATATGAATATAAAATGTATTAATTATTGATATGTAGGTACTATATTTAACTTAGGTCAAATAGGTTAGATTTTTATAATAATGTTTTATCATGTTGTTTTTTAACGAATACTGTGACTTACATAAATATTTATTTAAAAAGTATTACCATTTATCATATAAGTTTGTTTTGTCGACATATATATTGCTGTGTATCGATGCTTATGTAAAAACATACTTTGTTGAATTACGAGATTCTTCTGAACTAGTTCGAAAAGCAGGTGCGTGCAATACATGTGCTGTAAAAACATTATAAAAATATAATAGATGCACGTCACTTAAATCGTCTCGTCTTATGCAGTCATCGGTCGTGACTATAAATACGTTTAAGACGCCGTCGTAATTCGCGACAACGACACGACCACGACTGGACCACGGTGCGATTTGATCATATTAAAATCTTTACATCTACGCAATATGATTTATCCGATATAAAAGTTAAAAGTATAAACATATGAGAAGTGAATATCTCAATATAATTATATTTTCTTAATAGGAAATTATGTTTAGAATGCCTGCCCTCGAGCTTCGAAGTGAGTGACATGCAACATGTTGTGCTTTAATTTTCTTAATATATCTATCAAACTTTATGATGACGAAAACATATTTAGTATTAGAACCCCGACCAACTAGTAATAATAATAGTACTGCCTTAGAATAATATAAACAGAAGTTACGCGGCATTTAACTATGAATATCACAATAAAATTGACGAAAAATCTTAACACTTGTCCAGTACAACAATGAACATGCGTAATATGTAACGTTCAATAAATAATATAATATTGTGTTTAACAACATTTTCGCAACACTGATAAGGCCGACCCCACTCGTGTATACCGGTGTTACAAAATATTTGGACACCGTATCGTGTGGACGCCGCCGGCTAAACAAATAAACGTGTAGTGAAAACTTTTCAGAGCTTCACCAGATCGATTAGATAAAAGTGAAATGGTGATAAAATCACGATAAAAATTATTGCCTAATACCTGTATCTGTCGCATTTGGACTTACATTTGAAAGTAGTTCAGTTAGTAGCGAAACAACATAACACTTACGGTTTATTAAATCGTCCAATTTTTTATTACAGTCGTTTGTTCTATCAAAATCATATCATGTTAATGATATCCGAGTTGTCCGAACTAGACGGTAATGTGTCTCAAAATATATTCGCGTTGATTCAGAAACGGCAAGCGTGTACAAGATAAGAATGTGTTAGACTTGCACCGACTATAGAAATACGATGTACAATTCACGTACAATAATTAATAGTATTTGCTAATTTTTTAGTTGTTGTTACGGAATTTCCAATAGTCCAGCTCTGTACAATTTTCCAGTACAATAAAATTGCCACTAAACACTGAATCATGGTGTTGTTTTTGTTTATTTTGTATGTATTACATTACGTTCTGTACATGTTGTAATTAGTAAGAGTTACAAGCAGAGATTGGGGTCTACTTGTCGTCACACGTAGCGAGGCGAATGTACCACGTATTTCGCAAGGAGAATCGCATCGCAACAACGCTTATTTTGCATTTTCGAAACGGTCTGCGTCATCGGTCGCCTCTCTACCGAAGTCTGTCTTTATCAATACATCTGTAATATTATACTTTGGTTTTATGGCCCCATCTGATATAAAGCTGCTGGATCCACGTCAGTGGCTATAACGTCTGTAGTATTCGAAACCGCTCTGAACATTCGTATGGAAAATAAACATATAACTTTGAGTTCGTGACTATTGATAGGTTTTTCCATCATAATATTATTCTTTGTCCTTCCTTGTAATAAAATAAGTAGTAATGCGTATTTATTTGTAGAGTAAAAATATTCTTGTGTAATAATAATTAATTGTATATATTTGTATTGACTAGTTGATGGTATTAAGTTCTTAAGGCTAGCAGAAACCTTAGATAATAATAAGACTGCGTCAGTACGTAAGCCGATACCCACGTGTAAGTACCTACTTAAGGTCGGAAGATACATGTTGTAAGCTCCACTAAACAAAGTATATTGAGTTCTATGTCAAAATATCCAACCTCGGGAAAGAACTTTGCGATTTAGGTGAAATAGTATTAGTCAGCGAATGTCTTAATGTAATGTAATTCGTTTAAAATGTAGTCATAGTATCAGTTTGAGTCAGCGTTCGGCCCGCGCACCTACACGCAAGAGACAACGCGCAATTGTTTAGTACCTTGTGCAAACAAAGTTATGAAATAGAGCGCAAGGAGCAACCGTTTAATACGACGCCGGGCATACGCGGTGCCGTTTTGCAAAGCCAAACGGTTACAAAACTAGCGCAGATTACTCAAAATGTCTCCATGCCGTGCGGGACACCTTGGCCCGTCCGCGGTGCACGCATATAAATCAACCGTAACGCATACGACCATTGTCTAATATATTATTTTACCATAAATTTACATTAGTCGCACAAGCCGCCAATACCGTTGCCGACTGGCCGTAATCCGGCCTATTGCTCCGCAGTTCGCAACCACACCACCAGTTACACATCGCAGGCTCTTGCGTCGCACGCTGCAACCGGACCAGCTCTAATGATTAATTATATCGCTCCAATTTTAAGGCTCATTTCGACTCTGCGATACCGTGGCTCGATCGCCTCGCGTTGCGTGCCTCGTGTGAACGAGGAAGCAGTGCATTCATCTCGAACGTTTCACGTTTCCGATCCACAATAATGAAGAGGAAGCGATTGCAGAGCGTAACAATCACCGATTCCGAGTGCGTATGCGCGCCGACGGAAACTGCGCGGCCGCTTACGGATGCGGATTTACTCTTTTATTTATCGCTCGATCTGGACGGCATCTGTCGGACGACAAATAAGCACGCACAGCTGCCCTTTATGGTGCGCCAGCCTCCGCCACCGAGCGAGGACCGCGGCGCCCGCACACCTGGCGACAGGTGCCGGCAACTCTTTACGCTTGCTCCGAACGTGTATGTACACACGGTTGTGAAGTACGAATAATTATTGTTGCTGCAGTTGCGTGGCATCGTTAGCGTGAAAGTTATCGTTGCAGCTAATCACGGACTGTCACACGAGTATAGCATTTTTTTAACAGATAACAGTCTGCCGTAATAACGATGATTACTCGTCCGCGATGTGGGAGCTCCAGCTTTTTACCCGTACGTTTCCTAACACTTCGAACAGTCAGTTCAAAACGTAACAGTGTTATGAAAGTCTATACGCAAACATGCCGGCGAGTCGTTTACTTGGCGATTTTTTAGTGTAACATCTGTCACGAAAGAACTCATAGTCGAAAAAGTTACATGAGTTCTTGCAACAAGTCTTTTACGTGATGGGGTCTGCAACTCCGTCTGTGTCAATCTCTTTGGAGCGTGTAGACTTTATCGTCCTTAAAGATCAAGGGTGAAGATGACGAACTGACACTTTTTGTTAAGTCCGGCGAGCCCACTCGTCGAGCACGCATGTGCGTCCGCAAAAGTATGTATTTCGAAAGAGACTTCGGCGGAGTACGTTTATACCGGGAAGGAGTCAATGAACGGAAGTGTTTCACGCGCGGCGGTGACATGCGCCCGCGCGTTTATCGCGCCTTGCGTAAGCATCACTTGCCCAATCCCAACGATCACTGTTATGCTAAACGTCTCGTGCCGCTGCGGTGTCGCTTGCAGGAGCCCGAAGGGATCTCGTTAATAACGCATCTGTTGCAAGCGCTGACCTGCGGTTTTGTCTAGGATGTACAATTTGTAGGTACGCTTTCTACCACCGCCTTTTCTCTCCAGTGCGCTGACACTCGATTGCAAAATGTTGAGGTCGCGCTTTCTTCGTTCGCGACGCGGAGAAATTGTTGCGACACGCCGCCGCGTACACCGACCCCGCGTTAGAAAGTCGACCGCTCACCGGATTTAACACTCGCGGCCACGTAACGGTGTAATTGCAGCGATTCGAGACGGAGATCGATGTGAATTTGGTTACTTTTTGCGAATGACACGCTATAGAGCGCTTTCTTTGGTTGCACAATATTCGCGTAACGAGAGGTCATCGAACAGCTCGATTTCATAAACGTTGTCGGTTGTACAAGGAGATGACAGGTGTGCATGCGGTCGAATGCATCGGTCGGGTGCGTCGGTTTGCGCAACGGGCAATGGAGTGGCGCCCGTTCCGCAGTCCACGAGTTGCAACACGGGATTATTTTGGCGGCGCCTTGGACCGCCGCCCGGGCTTGCAACACGCCATATCGCAACGACTCATAATCCATTGTGACACGCGGGAGGCGGCTGCCAAATACAGCGTGCGGTGCCGTTGCGCTACTCGATCTCCTTACGACCGCGGCAAATGTCATTCGCGGTGGCGCTGCGCCGGCCCATCGCTGCATTCGATTTTAAAACTGAAACAATTTTGCAACCGATGCTCACATTAGTGTTTTCGCAAGCGGCCCAGCGGTCGGTTTCAAAACGTACGCCTTGCGTTATCGCGGCTCCGATAAAGCGAGCCGCGCGCTTGTGCGGTTTTGAGACCTAAATTCTGGAGCTGATACGTATTCAGTACGTACACCTAGTGGAAGGAGAACGTTGAACGATTTTGATTTATAAGTAAGTATCGCCGTAGATTGTGACCGACCGGAAATTTCACAAGACACGGCTTGACATTCGATAGAGTCGAGCGGCCCAAAGCACAGTAGTTTGGATAAATTCGAGCGACGTTTCTTCTATCGATCAAATTTCATGGAGCAGAGCCCAGGCTACTATTGTGCAATGCGAGCGGCCGTATAATTGGGCATGGTCGGGATGGTTTCCCAACGTATCCCGGCATCTCCGCCGCGGTGTGGCAACACGCTTGCGACACATATGTTCCTACTGTACGTGTTACGAAAACCTATGACGCCGGGCCTGAGATCCGGATGCCTGCAAACAACGAACACTGCATCTATGACGGTACTACTAGATCCGATATTTCGCAACATCGGACGCGACGCATCGAGACCGTTTTGTATTTGGTCGCGCTCTAAGCGCCGGCCAAGCGTTGCGCAACTATTCGTCATAGCGATATAAAGTCGAGCAGGAAGTGCATGCATGTGTGCTGCATCTGTGCCGCGACTCGACTGCCATTGTTTGTTACGAAACTGTCAGGGTTGAGTTGCGCAATGGCGGCAGTTGCGAAACCCGTGCCGGCGCATCCCGCTAATTGTGGGCGATCTCCCACACGCCGCACACGATCTACGCCTCGTATATTAACATGTCAATAAAACTACAGTCATGCACCTATCCGTCTACGCGTCCACGTGAACGCCGTATACGATGAATTAACGATCTCACGACGGCATTAACCCGAGATTTATTATACGATAGTCATAATACTCAACTTGACCAAGAAACCGACGCGCGCGGTAACCAATCATAGGCTAGGTGGAC